>VMDO01022783.1:5000-32857 GCA_007922755.1 Pedetes capensis | reverse complement strand
TGTTAGGTGCCGTCGAGTCGGTATCCGACTCATAGCGACCCTCTGTACAACAGGGGAAACACTATTATCAGTGCTTCTCTGCTGTTCATAGGGTTTTCAATGGCAGATTGATTTTTGGGAGGGGGTTGCCAGGTCCTTCTCCCAAGCCTACAGCTTCTGGTGTTCCCAGGCGGTCTCCCATCCAGGTACTAACCAGGCCAGACCCTGCTTAGCTTCCGAGATCTGACGGGATCGGATGCTACAGAGCTACGGCTGCAGGCAGATGGAACATACAGGAATCAAATTGACTACATATGTGGAAAGAGACGATGGAACAGCTCTGTACAAAATGTCAAAACAAGACCAGGTGCTGATTGTGGATCAGACCATCAACTTCTCATATGTAAATTCAAACTGAAGCTGAAGAAAATTAGAACAAGTATACGAGAGCCATGGTATGACCTTGAGTATATCCTACCTGAGTTCAGAGACCACCTCAAAAATAGGTTTAATGCATTAGACACAAATGACAGGAGACCAGAAGAGTTGTGGCATGACATAAAAGATATCATTCAAGAAGGAAGCAAAAAGTTCTTAAAAAGACAAGAAAAAAAGAAAGGATCAAATTACATGTCAAAAGAGACCTTGCCCTTGAACGTCCAGCAGCTAAGGCAAAAGGAAGACATGATGAAGTTATGGAACTAAATAGAAGATTTCAGAAGGCAGCTCGAGAAGACAAAAACAAATATTATAATGACATGTGCAAGGAGCTGGTGGCAGAAAACCCCTTCCTTGCCCTTAGGCGATACTTTAGTTTACTAGGGCTGCCACAGAAGATACCTCAGATAGGATGGCTTATATGACAACATTGGTCTCACACTTCTTGAGGTGAGAAATTTGAAGCCAAAATGTCGGCAATAAGAGGGTTTCTCCTTGGCTTGTGGGTGGCCACATCTCCCTGTGTCTTCCTGTGCTCTTTCCTTTACACTTGAGTGGGTGCTCATCTTTTCCTATGAGGACCATAGTTCTGTTAGATTAGGGCCCACCCATGTGATTTTTTACCTTAATTACCTCTTTAAAAGCCAAAGCACAGTCCTGGAGGTATTGAGGGTTAAGGCCTCAACATATGAATTGGGGGCAGAGGCACAATTCAGCCCCTAATAGAGGCCTCCAGGGAGATACAGCTGGTGGCTTCAGGTATGACCCTCTGGAGATGGATTCTGTGGGCCAGGCAGGCAAAGGGATATTTGAATTTTCTTTGGAAAGACCCTGAATGTATTTTTGTCCCATCTTTTCACTTCCAATGATGGAAATATTACCTTGCATAGTCTTTGGGCATCTTAAGTTATTGGAAACTCCCTTTGTATTGAGCTGATGTTGCCTTAGCCCTCCTGCTCAGTACTAGGTGCCAGGGCTTTTGGTCACAGGTCTCTCCAGCACTTTCCACTGTAACTTTATCCTGAAGTATGTGCCTTTTTTAGGGTTAGCTGTGATTAAGAATGTAGACTCTGAAGGCAGTCTGCCAGGTTTGAAGCCTGGTTCTGCCACTTACTACTTGTATGGCTTTCAAAAAAATTACAGTTGCTCCTCCATATCCATGGGCTCCACATCCATGGATTCAACCAACCTTAGATCAAAAATATTTGAAAAAAACAATTGCATCTGTACTGAACATATACAGACTTCTCAGCACTTCCTAAACAATATAGTATAACAACTATTTACCTAGCATTTACATTATATATGAGTATTTTAAGTTATCTAGCTGTGACTTAGGGACTGGGATTTATCTCAGTTGGTACAGCACCACTCTGTAGTCTCTGAGGTCTGAAGTTTCATTCCCAGCACTGCAAAAATGAGAGAAGGACGTGGCAATCTGCTCCCAAGGCAATCCTGAAACAATCAACCATTGAAAACCCTATGAGGGTCATATGAATCGGATGTGACTCGATGGCACCTAACAACAACAGCAGCAGCAGCAGCAGCAGCAGCAGCTGTGACTTAAAGCAGTGGTTCCTAAACATTTTGGCAATAGGGACTGATTTTGTGGAAGACAATTCTTCCACAGTGGAGTTGACACTCAGGCAGTAATACCAGTGGTGGTGAACAGCTGTAAATACAGATGGAAGTTGGCTTGCTTGCACACTGCACGCCTCCTACTCTGCGGCCCAGTTCCTCACAGTCCTACTGATCCACTGCCCAAAGGCTGGGGACCCCTTACTCAAAGTGTACTGGAGGATGTGTGCAGGAATTCAAATACTACACAATTATGTATAAGGGACTTGAGCGTCCATGGGTTTTGGTATCTGAGAAGGTCTTGTTACCAATCCGTATGGATACTCAGAGACAATTGCACTTGACCTCTTTATACTTTAGTGCCATACCAATGGCCTCAGAAAGTTGTAGATGGGCACTGTTGAAAGAGAACTCTAAGGTGATCACTCTCAATTCACAGAGAAAGAGCCACCTGTTGTGCTTCCAACCCCACACTGAATTCCCCTTAGGGTTTGTACTAAACACAACTGTCTCTGATGGTGGTGAGCCGCCCAAAAAGCTGGTTACGAGAAAAGCAACTGTACCCATTCTTTATATTGCTGTGTGTCCTAATGGTCTACCAAGCTGGGCCACCTCTGAATCCTTTTATAGATTCTGAAGAGGAGAAAGACAAGATGTCAGCAGCAGTGAGGAGACACAGCCCAGGACTGCCACCATTAGCCTGAGAAGTTCCCCCTCTTAAGAACCTTTGTTCAGGTGGGAATTGGCTCCATCATAAAAACGAATTTCAGGATGAGTCAGAGAGAAACAAAGTTAGGGGATTTATTAATTAGGAATAAGAGACAGCACATGATTTAGATTTAAGCATAAAATTTCAGAGAGAAAAAGAGATTCTTAAGAAAAGAATAATAGTACATGTCCCTGATAAGGACACAGGCTTCTGAAGAGAGAGAGAAGCTTAAGGAAAGAATCATAGAACACATCCAAGACATGGATGTGGGCTCCTCAAGAGAAAGAATAGCATTTCAATGTCTGAACAATATATATATATATATTTATATATATATACTTTTATATATATTTATATATATAAAATATGTATATATATTATATATATATGATTTGTGTCCTTTGAAATTATATTCCTCAAAGGATGCAATTTATATCCCAGTTCAAAGCTTAGCAAGAACAATGAGATAGTTTACCTATCCTTTCTATATTAAAGAATTTCTTCTTTTGTAAATGAAACTGTAAAGGGGCTTTACAAGGTACATTGTTAAGGTTTAGGGATGAGAGGAAGTGTAAGACAAAAACACAGCTCAAAATAAGTCAAAGAACGAAGTTCCGTTGTTTAGAGGATTTAAAAGTTTAAGTACGAGTGTTTTGCTGTACTTTCCATCTAAGGAACTTGTCTTTAGTAAAATGAAACTGTAATATGGTCCAGGAGGTGCATTTTATAGGTTTACAGGTAAGTCGAGTGCTATTAAGATAAATATGGTCCATAATCTTGTTTGTGAGATTCTCAGAGAAGCATAGGATTACAGAGGAGAAAGTAAACTCAAAGATCATATACATTTTGAGCTTAAGCTTGGCTTATTGTTACTTGAACATTTGCATTTGAAATATCTCTCAAAATAATGTCTCTATGTAGGCAGTCTTTACAACAGTTTTCATGGTTGTTGTTGTTGTTAGGTAAGTTGGTGTCTGACTCATAGCAACCCTATGTACGACAGGCAAAACACTATTGTCAGTGCTTCTCTGCTGTTCATAGGGTTTTGAATGGTGGATTGACTTTTGGGAGTGGGTTACCAGGTCCTTCTCCCAAGCTTATAGTATCTGGTGTTACCAGGTGGTCTCCTATCCAAGAACTAACCAGGGTTGACCCTGCTTAGCTTCTGAGCTATGATAGGATTGGGTGCCACAGTGCTACAGCTGCAGTCATGGTAGTTGTGTCAAAATTTTTGTCTCTCATCTCGTGAGACTTAAACCAGATTCCAGGGTGAGGGCTCTTTTCTCTTTCCATGTCCCCTTAATTTTCCTGTCTTTCTCTCCTGTCTCCAGGAGACTAGCCAGGATCAGTCAGAACTCAAGGGAAGAGTTAAGGACCTTGGATTAGGAAGGAATCCATATTGCAGGCCCTGGGAAAAAGTGCAAGGAGGTTGTCAGAGGGAGCCAAAGCTTCCCAGTATTCATGCTGAATGCTATATCCACGGTCAGGGAAAGTTTTTATAAAAATAAGTTCCTTTACATACAAATTTTAATCAAATGTAATATATATGTAATAATTAGTAAATCACATGTAGAAAGATAATAAATAATAAAAGGAAAACTTTTTCAGTGATGATTCACCCTTAACTTATTTTGACTCACCTTTAAAATGTTGTCCATTTCACTAAATTCTGTAGGATGTTGTTGTTGTTGTTAGGTGCCATCGAGTCGGTATCCAACTCATAGTGACCCTCATAGGGTTTTCAATGGCAGACTGTTTTGGGATTGCCTTGGGAGTGGATTGCTAGGTCCTTCTCCCAGTTTTGCAGTGCTGGGAATCGAACTCAGGACCTCAGAGACTGCAGCACAGTGCTCTATCAACTGAGCTAAATCCCAGCCCCCCCTGTAGGGTAGCAGACTATAATTAGATATTTTTGGAAAAGAGCCAAATTAGTGAGTTGTTCTCCAAACAATAAGTGTCTATAAAAGAAAATTTAATTTATTTTATTTCATTTTTGGAATATCTGAAAAAATCAAATTAGATGTGTTCTTTAATTGTGAATGGTAAACTTTTACAGTTCTTGTTCTCCATTTGCCTGATGATTGGGAATGTG
The DNA here is from genome assembly GCA_007922755.1 of Pedetes capensis. Classification (NCBI taxonomy): domain Eukaryota; kingdom Metazoa; phylum Chordata; class Mammalia; order Rodentia; family Pedetidae; genus Pedetes; species Pedetes capensis. The sequence continues at coordinate 28,061 of VMDO01022783.1, read as the reverse complement.
TTAAAAACATAGGGCTTTCAAAAAAGTTACTTTTTCCTCACTCTGTAATAAAAGATATTCTCTCAGTAGTACAGCCATTTTCACAATATTTTGTCAATCCATGAACATGGGAGGTCTTTCCATTTCCTACTATCTTCTTCAATTTCTTTTTCAAATGTTTTATACATTTTGTTGCATAGGTCTTTTACCTCCTTGGTTAGATTTATTCCCAGATATTTTATTTTATATATTTTTCAAGGCCATTGTGAATGGAATTGGCTTCTTGATGTCTTTCTCAGCATATTTGTACTGATGCATAGAAAAACTACTGACTTTTTTGTATGTTGATTTTGTTGAAAACGTTTATCAAATCTAAGTGTTCTGATAGAGTCAATGCAATCCTAGTCAAAATTCCAATAACATTTTTCATATAAATAGAAAAAATAATCCTAAAATTCATATGAAGCACAAGTGACCCTGAAGACCCAAAGCAATCCTAAGTAAAAAGAGCAATGTTGGAGATATTCTAATACCTGACTTCAAATTATACTACAGAGCCATGGTGAAGCAAACAGCATAGTGCTGGCACAAATATATGCACATAGAACAATAGAATAGAATATAGCACTCAGAAATAAATCCATGCAACTACAGCCATCTGATTCATGATAAAGATGCAAAAACATATATTGGAGAAAACACACCTTCTTCAACAAATAAAGCTGGGAAGATTGGAATTAGATCCCTATTTCTCACTGTATAAAAAAATCAACTCCAAGCTGGGTGTGCTGGCTCATGCCTATAATCTTAGTAACTCTGGAGGAAGAGGTAGGAGAATCTCAAGTTTGAGATCAAAGGCAGCCTGCATAACTTAGCGAGGCTCTGTCTTAAAATAAAAAGTAAAACAAACAAACAACAACAACAACAAAACTGGGCATGCAGCTGAGTGGTGCAGTGCTTGCAAAGGATGCAGTCATGAAACCCTGGGTTTAATCGGTCAGTACCACACACATACACAAAAAGAAAAAAATAAAGAAATATTAAAAAAAATCAACTCCAAATGAAATGAATCAAAGACCCTAATGTAAGACCTGAAACTTTGAAACAACTAAAGGCAAAAAATAGGGAAAACATTCAAGATAAAAGTATAGGCAAATATATGAGGGTAGGCAAAGATATAAACAAAGTCTGAATAGAACTCCAGTAGTTCAGGACATAATAGCAAGAATTGACAAATGGGATTCTATCAAATTAAAAGTCTTCTGTACAGCAGAGGAAACAAGTATCAGAGTGGAGAGGTATCCTACAAAATGTGTGTGTGGGGGAATCTTTGCCAGCTATTCATCTGATAAGAGATCAATATACAGAATATATAAAGAACTCAAAAAAGTAAACACCAAAAGAATGAATAATCCAGTCCATAAGTGGACAAATTAATTGACCAGATAGTTCTCAAAAAAAAAAGGAGTACAAATGGCCAATAAATACCTGAAAAAGTGTTCAACATCCTTAGTCAAAACAGAAATGCAAATCAAAACTACATTGAAGGGGTTGGGGATTTAGCTCAGTGGTAAAACACTTGCCTAGCAAACACAAGGCCCTGAGTTTGGTCCCTAGAGTGGAACCCTAGTCAGAATGGCTACCATCAAAAATAATCAAGGAAACGAACAACAAATTCTGGTGAGGATTGAGGGCAGTATGGGAAAAGGGGAAGGAACACTTGCACATTGCTGGTAAAAATGTAAATTAGTTCAGCCACTGTGGAAATCAATATGAAGTTTCCTCAAAAAACTAAAAATAGAATTACTATATGATCTTGTTATACCACTCCTGGGTATATACCCAAAGGAGTCAAAATCAGCATACAATAGAGATTCTTGTATACTCATGTATTTTGGCACTATTCACAATAGTCAAGTTATACAGTAAGCCTAGGTGGCCACCCACGGATGAATGTATAAAGAAAACATGGTATGCATGCACAATGGAGTTTTATACAGCCATAAGGAAGAATGAAATTATGTCATTTTCAAGGAAATAGATGGAACTAAAAATCATCATGTTAAGCAAAATAAGCCAGACTCAGAAAAACAAATACCATGTTACCTCTTAGGTATGGAATCTAGATTTAAATTTTTTTTTAAAGACATGAATGTGGAAGAGGGACTATTGGGGGTAATGGGGGAATGTGGAGAGGGACTATTTGAGAGGTGGACTATTTGGGAGGAGGTACAGTTTGGGAGAGGAAGGACAAGAGAGACTGATAGGAATGGCAAATATATAACTGAACCATGTTGTATACATATAAGAAAATACCATATATTATTTTGCACAATTAGTTTTTAAAACCATTCTTTACAATTTTAAAGCTCAAGTGTCTATCTCTGTTAGTGTTTGTGTTAGGCCTGGAAGTTATAAAGCAGATTCTGAAAGGAAACTGTAGCAACAATAGGTTGCTAAGCAAGTCTCTTAGCTAATCAAATAACTTGCCTAGAATTATTCTGACTGCCTGTGCTGCTCAGTCATAAAGGATCAATTAAAAGTAATGCTCAGTTTTAAGTTTGTCAAAACTTATATTAGAAATAAATGAAAGTATAGATATCCTATTTATAATAATTTTTAAAAGTACTAAAACATAATTGTATGAAAAATGTTTGAAACCTAATATTCCATAACAGTGGAATACTTAGCCAAATTATATATTACATGAAGTATTATATAATCATACCAATTGAGGGTTTTTAGTACAATATAATAAATACTATATTTTAGTCAGATTATAAGTCATAGCTCCCCTTTTTATATGAATCAATAGAAATAGGCATGGATTAACATACTCCTTTCATGAGCATTGTCACTTTGTTACTGCTTTTCAAAATAAAATTAAGACAGAAGGAAGCCTATTTAGTTTATCCAGATTATAATTAATTTTGCCATTTGGCTGTATTAGAAAGTAAGAAATGAGTAAGGAGAATTGTAAAGCATAGTCATGGACTAAGTCGCAGACTGTTCAAATAATTTATTTTTTTTCTGTTTAGAGTTACAGTAATGATTAAAAACAAAGTCAAGGGTGGAGCACAGGGACTAAATGAGTAAATGTATACAGCCAAGAAGCAATTTCAAGCTGGACAACTATATCCTGCTCTGTATTTCAGTTATATTGATCCTTAAACCCTTGTAAGAATCCATTTTATTTACTACTAATTTTCATCCTCTCTGTATGTTATTGTTTTCACCTAGTTTTCAGAAATCTCCTTGAATACAAAATCCTCTTTGTATACACTTAGCTAAGAGATACTTGGTTTACATTGATTTCACTAACCATTCTTGAAAGGAAAGAAACATCTCCATGAAGAACAAGTCAGCTAGTATTGATGATTTATGCCATTGTAGCTTTATTTTTATCAAATCTTAGTTTTTCCATTTGGCCATCTGATAAAACATCTGATGTTTTATTTTTTACTTGAATCTTTAATTACTGTCATTGATTTTCAAACATATTTGACTTCCTAGTCCTGTAGTCTCCAATAATGTGAAAATGAACTTAAAAAAATTAAAACATCCATAACTATTGCACATTAAAGGAACATGGTGTCAGAATGGTATATGTCATCATGAAACTCTCCAGGCTGTTTCCTTGGGATTCTAAAGCTTTTAGCATCATGAAGACCCAGAATGTGCTTCTTTTCATTTAGCTCAATATGATCTTTATTCTTGTCTTTTTATCCAGCTGGAATGCTTACTGATTCCTTAGCAAACTTCTAAGACTGAGACCCTGAGGAACCCAGCTGGAGCATGCCGTCTGAACGCTGCCTCAGGTATAGTCTGCAGGATAATGCCTTTGCTTGGGGCAGTGAGCTCTGAAGTAGTCACACAGCACATTCCAGGACCAAGCATAGAGCAGGGGCTGAACACACATTTGAAAGAAGAGACAAAAAGCATTCAAGCTTTTGTGATTTTGGTATGGTTGGACAAAGACAAACCACTATAAACTAGGTTTTGGTTAAACCTAGAAAAGTTTCATGATTCATTGAATGTTGCAACATTTGATCTTTTCATTATTTGGGATACTAACCTCCTTTCTTCTTTTCTTTTCTTTTTTCTTTTGTTTTCCTTTCTTGCGGTACTTGGGGGTTGGACTCTGGGCCTCGCTCATACTTTGAAAGTGGTCTGGCTGCACCCCTAGCCCATTTTTTATTTCTTATCTTGAGACAAGGTCTTGCTAAATTTACTCAGGCTGTCTCCAATCTTGAACCTGTGATCCTCCTGCCTCCACTTCCCAAGTTGCTGGGATTATAGGCATAAGCCACCATGCCTGGCTACTAACTTCCTTTGAACAAAAGGAATACTACTATAAAGGTACATGGTTTTTAAAAATAATAAAAGAAACTATATATATATGTATATATATGTGTGTGTATGTGTGTGTGTGTGTGTGTGTGTGTGTATATGTTGTCCATTTTAAAAGCAATCACTTTAAAGTGTAACATTTACCCTCAAAATCCTGATAAATTTTTCTTTTAATAATTTATTTATTGAATAGAGACTTGTTGAGCCAAGCACTATACTTGATGCAGAACATCCAGCTACAAATAAAACAAATAAGGTTCTTGCTCTCCTAAAATTGATATTCTGTAAGACAAATAGACAATTTAACAAATAATCATACCAACAATACAAATATAGTTGTGAAAAGTGTTCTGAAGGAAACATACATGATAAATACAGTAAGGAAATGCCTTCCTGAAGAAGGGCTCTGTAATCTAAGATCTAAACAATGGCGGGGGACTGAGGAAATGCTGTGAGGCAAGAAGGAGCTTGGCACATTCCAAAACCTGAGGCGTACCCAAGGACAAAGTACATGGCATTCATCTGAATATTCTCACTGGAAGCAAACCATCATCCTCTGAGGAAATACTCAAAAGGTCTTTGGAGCAAAGAATAAGAGCTGTGATAAACCTGGGGAATACAGTTTTTAATGTTAAGAATTGGGTATGTATATTAAGTGATGAAGCCAGCTTTCTTCCATGACTTTGAAGCCATTAGCAATGACTTGGGCTGGGGTTTAGCTCGGTTGGTAGAGTGCTGCTCTGCACTCTGTAAGGACCCGGGTTTGATCCCCAGCATCACAAAAATGGGAGAAGGATGTGACAATCTACTCTTGAAGCAATCCTGAATCAGCCATTGAAAACACTATTCAGGTTGTTATTATGAGCTGGACTCGATGGCACACAACAACAGCAGAAATGACTAGTTGCAAAAGTATATTCAGAAATGGTGGCATTGCTATAGCAGGTGTAATGCCTCCCCATGTGGCACTGAATGAATGATTCTCAATGAGGGACAGGAGTACATTGTGCAATGTCTGGTGACATTTTTGGTTGTCACCAGGAGGAGACAGTGGATGGAGGTCAGGAATCTTACTAAACATCTTACAGTGCATAAAATAGCTCCCTGCAGCAAAAACCAATCTAGCTCAAAATGTCAGTAGGATTGAAGTGAGAAACCCTGGTCTAGAGTTGATGTCCAGCCAGTATAGTTCATGGGGACCATGGTATCTGTCTGCCACCACCTTAGCTACATGATTTATCTGGGTACTAGGATCAGTGTGCATTCTCAAGATGACTTTTTTACATTCAGTCTGCCATCCCTGTTTTTATTAATCAACTCTCATCCTATCCTCCATGGCAAAGTCATCTCTATAATGGTCTCTTCTCTGCTTCCATCCAAAACCCTCCCTTCCCCACCTTTCAAACTCTTCTGCCACGCCATGTGGAAATACTGCAACATGGCCTTTTGCTCTGCTGTTTCATCTCCCTCTGTCCAAAAAACTGTTTGCATCTTGACTTCACTAAAACCCGTTCTCCCCTGAGGACCACTCTCTTGTAGCCTTCTCCAGTGGTAGCATTGTTATTCTTTCACATCCCTGTATACACTGGAGAGGGCTAGAAAGGTTATTGTCATTGTGGGACATATCTTTGTTTCTAGATTGTTACTCGTTGGACTGGTTGTTTGAGAAAGCCATACAAAAACAATGCAGGCAGGCTCTTCTGAAGGTAGGACTCTTCATCTCCCTCACCTTCTCCTCTTCCTAGCTGGAGTCAAGGGCATTTCTGCTCCTTCACTGAGTGCTTGGGCCTCTGGTTTGCAGTCTTCTTCCCCATCACAAACCCTTTTAAACCTGTCACAGCCCTCAGTGTTAGTCAATGTGGAAGAGCAGTCCAGTTTCGTGGCCCTTGGACCCTCAACCTTCTAATCTCCAAGGACCTTCTTCTTCCACTCAGGCACCCACTGCCATGGTCACACCTTGGACCTTCTCATCTCCAATAATTGCTTTATTTTTGAAACCACTGTATCATCCACTTTACTCTTACCACAGCCTCCTCTCCTAGCTTGCTGATTTACTTATGCCCACTAGTGTTGTTCTGTGACCTCATGGCAGTGTCTCACATACTGGCCCTGCCACTTTCTACCAATCCACCAACCTTTTCTTTCCCTCCTTTCCCTTCATAACCAGCTTAGATCCTATCACTCTTACTAAATCCTTACTTTCTCTCATTCTTGATACCTTTGCTTGAGAAAACCTCAATTTAGATGAACCCAATTATCCATATCTACATACCTATTTTGGTTCACAAAATCTTTAGATTCAATAAGCAAAAAAAAAAAAAATGCTCTGAGTTTTTGTCTATGTTTATGGTCCCCCTATTCCCTGCTGCTGAAAGGACTGTCCTTTCCCACAACTAAGCCCAGTCTTGCTTCTGTGCTTTAAATCTCATCTTTCTTTTCTTCTGAGTAACCTTTGTTGGCTGTCCTTTTAGTGTGTTTGTGAGACACAGCTGTGCTTCTCTTACTCTATCTGTGCCGATGAGTCATAGATTTCTACCTCTAGCAAAGACATTTTTCTGCACTCCATATCCATGAATCAAACTACATATTTGACATCTATACTGGAGGGTCTTAATGACAACTCAGACCCAACATGTCCCAAACTGAATTTATCATGTTTCTCTTCTGCAATCCAGGTCCTCTTTCACTGGTCCCCTATTCTGGAAATACCAAGTTGTATAAACTGGAAATATAATCATGTTCATAGGGACCTCCTTTCCACCAACCCATATATCTAATCCCTCACAAGGCTTCCATATTTCTTCTCTGAATGACTCTCCAGCCAGTTCACCTTTCTGAAACCCTGTCCCCATACTCCAGTCCAAGGACGAGACCATAACTCATCTGAACTAAAGGCACAGTCTGAAACTATTCTTCTGTCCCTGGTTTCCCTGACTGCTCTTGGTACTGTAGCCTGATTGATCTTTGCAGTGACTTCCCATGGTTCTTAGGATACCCTGGCCCAGACATCCTGCATCAGTAGGCTCCATCCTGTGCTGCTCATGCCTTTCCTGCACCTGGTTCTCCCTTGTCCTCAAGGTCCTCCCATTAGACTTCTGTAGACATGGTGGAAGAGTTATGCTCCCTCCTGCCACAGGACCGTAGCATTGGCTGTTCTGTTTGTAAACCTTCTCTCCCTTTTTTACCAGGGCAATTTATTCTGTCTTTAGGCTGTATCTCAAGTATTTCTTCTTTAGGAAGGCCAGATTACTTAATGGGTCACTTCTAGGATAAACTGAATGCTCTCTGAGGACTGCTACTACATCTGTTTTGCTCACCATCCCTAGTACCTGGCACAATAAGATTGAATAAATGTTTGTTGAGTGAAAGAACGAGGGAAAGGAGAATACAAAAACTATTCATTTATAATTAAGTTCCTTTCTGCATATTTTTAATTATTTCTTAATCACTCTCCAACTATATTGTATCTTCTTTGCTTATATGTACATTTCTATTACTTGGTAGCGTTTACTTTAAAGAATTTTTAAAATGTCTTACAAAAATAAAATTAAGTTCCATGTATGTATATTTTAACAACCTGTTCACTTAAATAGAATTTTTTTAATATTAATGTATTTTTACTTTGATCATGTTATTGAAGTGATTAGGATATTCACCTGATAATCCATCTATAGACTGAATTGAGATATCAGATATAATTCTGTTACTGTTCATAATCTTTGTCCAGTTATTTTCTTTCTTGTGTCATCTACTTAAGAAATGAGGCTCAAAAAAACAAACAAAACAAAGGGTGAGGATAGAGACAAAGGAAAGAAAAGGAATGGAGAAGAGAGGAGAGGAACAGCTGGGTATGGTGGTACATACCTATAATCCCATCATTCAGAGGTCTGAGGAAGGAGGATTGTGAATTCAAGGCTAGACTATACTACATAGTAAAACCCAGGAAAGAAAGGAAAGAAAGGAAGGAAGGGAGGAAGGAAAAAGAAAAGAAAAGAAAAGAAAAGAGAAGAAAAGAAAAGAGGGTCTTTATGCTGTTTGGCTTTTTTTGATATGTAAAAATATGAAAAGCCTTTCTTGAAAACTTCTTGTATACTTTTTGCTTATCAGTTTCTTTGGGAACTTGAATACTAGGTAAACATTCATATAGAAATTCACTTGAATTTTTAAATTTGAAGTGCAGATGTTTAAACTATTATAGTTGTTTAGGAATTTACATCTTCAAAACTGACTGAACTCAGTCAAGTTTTCTTCTATGAAAATAAGACCCTGTGGGATTTCCTTGATCTACAAACTCAATGTAGTGATTTGCACTAAAGCAGTGATTTACTGTGAGTAGGGTGTACAAAGTTATTGTGCTTTGCATTTGATTTATTAGCTTTTTTCAATCAGTTCTACAGTGAAAGTTACAAGCTTATAGTCATGAATAGTCTTATTTCCTGAGACCTCATTTATTAATCTCCCCATCACTGGATACTGCCATACAGCTAATCAAGTAGTTGCTCCCTGGCATTACTAAAAAGCAATCTGCTGCTTGGGGAGTCTGGGGCTTCCCACTCTTGCACTAGGGGCTGGGTTTGGCCCTGTGAGATATAGGAACAGCAGTCCTCTATGGAAGCCCCATTGAGGTCACCTGAAGTCCTTATTGGGTTCAGGTGAAAAGAAGTAGAAGGACCTATTTCCCTGAGAACTTTTGACCTGTCCAATAGAACCATAATGGAAAGCATATACAATTTAAAGTAGCTACATTTAAAGGTAAAAAGAAACAGGTCAAATTAATTTTAGCAATATATTTCATATAAGCCACTATGCCCAAAGTATAAAAATTTAAATATGTAATATAAAAATATTAATGAGATATTTTGCATTCTTTTTTCATATCATCTTTGACATCTGGTGCACATTTTACACAAGAGCATATCTCATTCTTGACTAGCCATATTTGGAACACTCACTAGCCATGTGACTAGTGGCTCCTCTATTGCAAAGTGCAGTTCCTGGGGTCCTCAGAGAAAAGGGTATTTTGGTTGTGTTGGGGAAGCCAGAACACTTTTTGCACTCCAGTGAATTTTGAGGTGGCAACATTTTTTCCATGGGAGATTTTACCCAATTTTAAGATGACACTCAAATTTATATTCTCATGAGAAATGTAGCTCCTCTTTTATGTATTTTTCTAGTGATTTAGTAAGTTATAGGATGTACTGCTTTTTCTTTTTTCTTTGTTTCCCAAGTACTGAAAGGGCATTCCTCTAAATTAGTAGTTGTAGTTTGCTAATTGACATGTTATAGCTGCTGAGGGCTGAGATTTAGCTCAGTTGGTAGAGTGCTGCTCTGTGCTTTCTGAGGCCCATTGTTTGATTCCCCAGTAAGGCAAAAAAAATGGGAGAAGGACATGGCAATCCACTCCTGAAGGAGTCCTGAAACAATCAGCCGTTGAAAACCCTATGAGGGTTGCAATGAGTCAGACCTAACTCTAGGGGACTTAACAATAACAACACCATAGCTGCTGAAGGAGCTGGTTGCAAGTGAGTATCTGCTCCCCATCTTAATTTAAACATCGTACATTGTAGTTTTTGATTCATCCCCTCCCTGGTTTATGATCAGTACTTGGTAAAGTGGGCCTGTCACCTTCCTGCTGTGTTTTGTGGCCACATGCACCTTAACATTTAGAAGGTGGAAGTCTTTAGCAGATTTCCACTGAGAGTGGAGTGGGAAGTTACTTTCAGAGTACAATAATCATTTGTTGATTAATAGGGCTTAATTTCTTGCCAAATGTTGGAGTATTTGTTTTTGCTTCTAAGAATTCTTAACATATTGGTTCCAAAATATTTGTGATTGGGTGCCAAGTGTTGTCTTAAATATTTAGCATTCTGTTTTCTTTAAGCTTATTAAGCTTGAATATTTCAAGCCAGGCTGAATGATCTTGTGAAATTATGGAGCATCACTATTGTTTCAAAGCTGAGCACTTTATTCTTTGCCAAATTTCAGTTTACAGCTGCTCTTTCCCTGGCAAGAATTATTCACTTTCAACAGATATCTCAAATGCAAAAACTGATTCAGGCTTAATAATAAAGACATGAATTGTGACACTATATTTGGAAAATGAATAAGGAAACATTGTCCCACTGTAAATGAAATTTCAAAATACATTTATTTAGTATTTAAGGTGATATGAAAGGAGAGAAAAGAAATTATGAGAACTTTAAATATATTTTCTAAGTTTATAATAATAAAAACCTATTTTCTATCCCCAAAGTTCTAGTCATAGTACAAAGATATGTTTTTGAAGCATGATTTCAAACAGTTCTTACTATAATTTGATGTTGTTATATTCATGTATATTATTCTAAAAGACTGGTTTTGAGATTAATTGTAAATACTATAAATGAAAAATTTCTGGGGATTTTTGTAATTTTTGTCACCCCAAGCATAAATTTTGAAGATGTTTACAGGTTATCTTTTTCTTAAGCAGGAGGAGGAATTATATTATTGTGTTCCTGGTGTTATATTTTCAAAATGCCTGATCTTGGACTTTTGGTTTTCTTATCTGTAAAATAGAGATAACAGTACCTGCCTCCTAGGGTTATTATGAAGAGCAAATGAATTAATAATTATAAGTCACTAAGATCAGTTCATTGAACATGGTAAGCCATATATGTTTGTTAAATGTATAAAACTGCTTAAGAATTAAGAATGTCTTCTGCTTAAGAATTTTTTTAAGGACTGTTCTAAGATGGAAGTAGCTGATTATAAGTCTTATGTTATTATTCTGTTTCCCATTTCTTTAACTGACTGAGGCTAATTAATCTCCATTCTAGGCTTTACATAGAAATTTATTTTAAAAACTATGCTTTGAATGTAGATTTCAGTTATTGATTTTAAAGGTCTGCCTATAACTAGAACGACTAGATGAGTATTTGATGACAGTAATCATTTCAAAACTCACTGTCACGTTTCAACTGAAAATAATCCTCCCACCTTACCAAGAGAGCTTCCTATATTATCATTTCCTGCTAAGTTATTTTCTTTCCACAGTTCTGACATTTCTGATGCTTTCCACACACACACAAAAATGTCCCAAAAAGCTTGCTGGCTACACTCTGATATTTCACGGGAAGCATTTGGTTAATTTTAAGGTGATGATTTGTGCTTAACTGTAATTTACTAGCCAACTGATGTGCAGGCTGGGCAGAGTGCTTTCAAATAAACCAACCATGTGGACAAGTCGCTGGTGACTCTCTGACAGCCCTGAGCAGTTCTTCCATGTTCAGAAGGAGGGAATGGATGCAGGAATTACCAGTGCAGGGGAGATTATGCTCAGTTACCCTTATGGTATATTTACTCAGCTTTCAGAAGAGTTTGCTGTTCAGAAACAGGTCTTGATGGCCCTGGGGGGATCTTTTTGTTGATCCAAGCTGGAATTGTTCATAGCTATGTATAAGTTCAGTTTGTATTTTGTAATTATTGCATTGCTATTATTGTTGTTAGATGCCCTGGAGTCAGTCTGACTCATAGGGTTTTCAATGGCTGATTGTTTCAGGAGTGACTGTCACATCTTTTTCCCATTTTTGTGGTGTTGGGCATCCAACCAAGGGCCTCAGAAAGTGCAGAGCAGCACTCTACCAACTGAGCTAAATCCCAGCGCCCTTCACTTCTGCATTATTTTAGGAAATTCTAGAGTTGCAAGTAGGAATTTTGAAAGGACATAAGGAGAAATGTTTTAGAATGGGATAGAGAGTAAAGGGGTAAGTTTCACATTGGGAAGGTTTACCAATCTCACAAAACAGAGAGAAAAATAAAATTATGTAGTCATTCATAAATCTATTACAATAGTCACACACAGACATGGAAGATAGGTAACATAGGTAGATTTTTCTTTCAACTTTAATTTTTTTTCATTTGTAAATGAACTTTTTGATGTTCTCCTTGTGATGGATAATTCACTAAGCTTAATAATAAACTGCCGTGGTTTAATTGCCTTTTGTGTGGAATGGTCACTTGCAGCTCTTTTTTCCCTAATCAGGATTTGCTCAGTTTTCTTGTATTGATTAGGAGCATTGTGTCATGGGAGGAAATGTAACGTATAAGCTGGAGACAGAATCAGTTAAATGAGGGATTACAAAATGAGAAGTGTTTGTCTGTCTCTCTCTCTACCCTCCCCAAACAGACACGCGCACACGCACGCACATACACACACACACACATACTCTCACACAATCATAAAGCCAGTTTTGTACTCAGAAATATACACACACTGATTGGTCACAGGGGCCCAGGAGTAGGCTCATAGGGTCCAAAGATGTGGACCAATATTAAGATGCATGCTAACACAAACCCGGAAAGAGGGCAACCAGCAGGAAAGAGAAAAATACCCTGTGGGGGCAAAGACAAGAATCAGAGAAAAGGAGAACAAGAAAATACAGAGAGAAAAAAAGTGATACCATGAAGGCCAAACTTGTATAGTACACTGGCATCCAAGTTCCCTCTGTGATGTTGAAGCATCTGAGAAACAGGGCTGATAAAGCAAAGAATCTGACTTAATTGCTCTTCTTTGTAGTATTCAAGAAATGCTGACAGGCCAGAGGCTCTGCCACTCTGAATCTCACAATGACAGCGTCCTGGCAGCGCTGAATCAGCAGAGAAGTGATGGCATTCTCTGTGATGTCACCCTGATTGCTGAGGAGCAGAAATTCCACGCTCACAAGGCAGTCCTAGCAGCATGCAGCGACTATTTCCGGGTAAGCTAGGGTAGTTTGTTTGTTTCTCTTAGTGTATCAGTAAACAAAGGATGACAGTATTTCCTGGCCTGTCAGTCAACCATGAAACAATTAGAGAGTAGTTTCTAGAGAAGCAAATATGGGAGCCTGTGTTCTTTTCTGGACAAAATGAGATCTGGGGCCCTGTTGGGATCCTCCCTGGTCTGGACACCTGACCATACCCATTGAAAAGCACACCTTCCCTTTAAACAATTTGTTAACATAGAAAAAAGGTTCCTAAATATATATGGTGTTTCTGATTTTTAAAAAATTTCTATGCATGTTCTTAATGCTTTTGAATTATTTGCTCCTACTACAGAGATACAGTTGGTTTTGTAGACCTTTATAATTAACATCTGTGGCTGAAAAAGTATATTGCCATGTTTAGAAGAACTCTGGAGTTTGATTTCCAGTTCATAATGATATGTGGTGATATGATGGTTGTTTTTTTAAGATGAAATTTACAGTATGTTTATAGCTTATTAAATGCCATTTATTAAGTATTTCTTGTAATTTTGGTGGTCAGAGTCTTTATATGCATATCTTATTTAATATTCATAAAAACTCATTGTACTAATGTATACATATACTCTTAAAAATTATCGTTTTGCATATAAAGAAACTGAATCTCAGCAGGTAAGCAATTTGTTATAACTCAGGAGTCAAACGGCAAATGGTAGATTTGGAAGTGAAATGCATGTCTGACTCCTAACCAGTATGCTAGTCTACCTCTTACATGAGTATAAAAAAGAAAACCTAGACATTTAGTAGTGAGAATACAAACATGCGCGCACACACACACACACACACACACACACACACACACACACACGCACGCACTCACGCATGCGCACACGCACATGTATTTGTTGTGCCCTAGATTAAACTCAGCTGGGATTTAGCTCAGTGGGTAGAGTGCTGCGCTGCAGTCTCTGAGGTCCCGAGTTTAATTCCTAGCACCACAAAAATGGGAGAAGGACTTGGCAATCCACTCCCAAGGCAATCCCGAAACAGTCAGCCATTGAAAACCCTATGAGGGTCGCAATGAGTCGGATATTGCCTCGACGGCACCTAACAACAACAACAACAGATTAAGCTCAGGGCCTTGAGTATACTAGGCACACACTTTACCACTGGGCTATATCCCCAACCTCTAGCCAGATTTTTTTGAAGTATTAATTTCTGAATATTCATTGACTAAATAAGATCATGTGCCTGGCACAGAATCGGGGAGTGTTTCATTCTGCCGTACATAGAGTCACTATGAGTCAGACTCAACTCGATGGCACCTAACGACACAACAACAAATTTTTATTTAATTTTCTTTTCACTGTTACTTTGGTTAATAAGTAACTAAATAATATTTTTGAAAGATAGCAATATGAGCGCTGAGAATGGGAATATAAATGTAATTGCAATTTTAAAAAATTCCCTCTCCAGAGTCTCTAAATAATACAAAGACCAACCTAGACTCATGGGCCATCTGTTGGTTTGTTTCAATATTTCTAATAATCATTTCATTTTTTGTGTTTCACAGACAGTATCAAGTACATTCAATTGCAAACTAGCAGTGATGAAGAATTTTCAAAAATGACAAATCACAAAAGAAAGCCTTTGACAAAGTTGTTTTAATGTGATGAAACTGAGTAGTGTAGAAGATAAAGAGGTAATTATTTGAAATGCCCAGTTCTAAAATAAAAAATAGAGATTTAATTCTAAACTGCAGAAGTGAAGGATATTATTATATCAGCAAAGTGACCTTTCAGTGCCATTGATACAATGACACGTTTACACATCCTCACATTGTCAGATGTTAATCTTACAGAAAGGTTTTCTTATCCAGAGGGCTTTTCAAACAATGAAATACCTTGGGTTATGTGCATGTTGTGTGATATGAGCTTTGTCTTCTCACAGACTGTAACATAGCTTTGTTGGTGCTTAATTTCTCTTACCTGTTAGATTTGGAATTCAATTTGGGGATATGGTTTGATTTGGGTTTTGTGCAAACATGCATGTGAGTGCAAGAGACCATTTTGCCTGTTAACATTTAATAGTGGTTGTTTCTATTCTTAGTTTTTCATATCCTCCACCACCATGCCCCTCATATTCTGGTAGGTTATGCTCACAGTGGGTATCCTTTATTGTACCTATATTACAAAGTCTATAGAAAAAACCTTATTTGTATTTTGCAGAGGAGGAAACTAAAGTGCATTATATTTAAGTAACTTGCCTAATTACTGTCAGATATTAAGTAGAGAGGTGATTCTTTTTCATCTGTCCCCTTGGGTATCTAGTTATAGTTTTCCTGCTTAAGTCAGGTATCCTGCTGGATTTATATATAGTTGTTTCAGTCTCACCATCTGCTTGTAAGATAAAAATTAAATGATTTGTATGATGATTGTTCAGATAGAGAAACCAAAACAAAGTTGGAACTGTTGTCACTTAACTCTTTTTAGGCACTATGCTAAGTGCTGTGGTTACAATATTTAATCAGAAATACGTAGATTGAGCCATATGGAGCTTGTAGTATAGATATTATACTGTAAGTACATTTTGCCTTGTACCCAGTATCTTTTGTTAGCCTTTGCTATAGAAGAAGCCATTCCAAAAGTTCCAGGCCGAGTAGTTAGTTCTGGTCAGCCAAGCCCAGCCGCTCCAGGCTGGATTTGTCCTTCCCTCCATGGTTAACTGTAAGGTTGGTTGCAGGCTGAATGATTTAAGTTTGCCTTGCTTATATGTCTGGTGATTGATAGGGTGTTGACAAGGATGATAAAGGAAACTGGGTCACATATTTCCCACAACAGGCTAACCTCACCTTTTTCACATGGTGACTAAATTATAAGACTAGTAAGAGGGGAAACCTCAATGCACAGGAGCTTTCCAAGCTTCTGTTTGTGTTGTGTTTACTAATATCCTGTTTGCCAAGTAAATCACATGGCCACTCCCAGAATCAATATAAAAGGGTATGAGAAAGGGCATGGACTCAGCAAAGGGAAGAATTTGTTGCCTTTTCTTCAACCTACAGCTGTCAAGAACTATTAAGGATCTGATGATATGTTACCCTGCTTGCAAGCTAACTAGATAACTATCCACAGTTTTGTAGATGCTGACAGAAGACATGAGACTGTTGATTCAGAAGCAGAGAACCAGGCTGGGGATGCAGCTCAGTGATAGAGTACTTGCTTAGCATGTGTAACACCCTAGGTTTGATCCCTAGCACTGCAATCCTCCTTCCCCCATAAAACAAAGCAAATACATAAAAAATGTAGGTATTTTAGAGCTATGCCCCTTGGTGCATGCCTGTAATCCCAGCAGTTTGGGTGGACAAGGCTAGAGGATCATAAATTCAAGGACAGAAGTGACCTGCATAACTTAGCAGAGACCCTGTCTCAAAATACAAATAAAATTAAAAAGGGGCTGAGGGTCAGCTCAGTGATAGAGTGCCTACCTAGCATGTGTGAGACCCTGATATCAACCCCCAAGTCCTGGGGGGTGTTTGTTGGGGGCAGAAGAAGAGTTTATTACTCATAGCAATCGCAGTATCTGATTATGAACATATTTGAACTGCTTTCCTAAGCCCAAATTCCCACAGGATGACACAAAGAGAGCCAAGCTGTGTTACTGCACCCAGAGTGGATTGCATTATAGGAGAGGATCATTGAACTTAGAGAACTGTAATCTTTTATAATGGTTAGTCAACACATCCTCCCAGGTCTGGAGGGAAATAATATTATACTGGACAGTAAGCATTCCTATCCTTTACTCTGCAAAGAGACACTCTGTCTTCCAGGATTGAAAGCAAACCTGCCCTTTGTTTGGGACTGGGCTACCACTTTGTCTTCCAGGGCTGTTTGCTATAAAAACATCCTTGAGAAGAGAATGAAGAACAAAGGACAGCCATTGTTTCATTCATAATATATGCAGAAGCAGAAGAGACCCATGGAGAATTGTCTCTCAGCAGCCATACACCCTACGCTAGAATTATATTTATTTTCCTTGTATCTTGCTATACCATTGAAACACCTAGAAACAGGTATCCTCTTAGTAATGTCTGTGTTTCTCACAATTATAGTGTTGCTTATTCTCTGTAAGTGCTCCATAAGTAATTTTTAAGAGAATGAAGAAATGCTTTCTAATTGTCATAGAATTCCTTGTATATTTCGATTCTTAGTATCCTGAATATGAAAAATATACATATTTTTCATGGATTTTTTTTCCTTTCTAACATGATCTTTTCTAGTTAAGTAAGTGCCTTGGTATAAAGTAGATATTTAGATACAGAGTAGATACTCTGATATCGAGGTCATTTTGAAGCAAAATACTTCTGATTCAGGAAAGGTGGGACTGTAGGAGCAAGAAGACTCAAGCTTTGATGTAAACTGTTCCTTTTCATTGGCCTGAGAGTTAACATCAGCTTTTCTTGCTTAAAATATGAATAATGAATGAGCAGTTGAGCACAAAGTACTCTGACTCTCTGTGATCATCAACATTTTAAAAGAAAGTATAAAAATACCTTATTGAGTCAAGAAATAATGATTTTTTTCTTTCAGTGGATGGGGGGCATAATGACTTTTGTAAAAACATAAAAATTTTAGACTTAATTTCAGTGGTGTGGGCATAGCATAACAGCATGGCATTAGTCAAACACTGTAATTGAGTCAGAGTAGGGACTTCTTTTATAAGAGTGTAAATCAGTGGTGGAAAGAAGAAACAGATGAGCTTAGGAGTCAGATCTGAGTTTTGATCCAGCAGCACAGACTGTATCTGTCTACCATGTTTCCCACAGTGCTGGGCAAAGAGTTGTTGTTGTCGTCCAGTTGGTATCCAAATCACAGCAACCCTATGTACAACAGGCGAAACTATTGTCAGTACTTCTCTGCTGTTCATAGGGTTTTCATTGGCGGATATATATTTTTTTTGTGGGGTGGGGAGTGGCTACAGTATCTGGTGTTCCCAGGTGGTCTCCCATCCAAGTACTACCCAGGCCCGACCCTGCTTAGCTTCTTAGATCTGAATGGATTGGATGCCACAGAGCTACGGCTACAGGCCAAGGGCAAATAGTAGATTCTGCTTAATTAGTGTTTTCTGGGATGTTCATCATTTTCACCATCTATGCTTCGAACATAGGCACTGAACTGGGAAGTACTGAATCAAAGGTCACCTCTTATCCCCTCCCCTTGGAAACACACAAGTGGCAGGGCCCAGGGTGGTGGCCGTGGGCTGTGAGCCACCCTGTAGCTTCTGGAGGCTGTTGTTTTACATTTGCTAGTTCTAATTTGAACCTCCATGAATGCCTATATTTTCTGGCCAAGGAAGCAGATGTCCTGACTGTCTGATATAACTTCATATATGTGTTGGTAAAGTGATTCAAATATGACATTTTAGAAAGTTAAATATTTGTGCATCTTTTTCCTTTAGAGTCTGAGTGTGCTTCTGCCTACATAACTTTTAGATTTGAGAGAAGGGCGTATAGCCTATGACATAAAAATGTCTGTGTTCTATGTATTTTAAAAATCATATCCCCTAGTTACTATTTGATTAAAATGGCATAAAAGGCTATTAAATGAGTGTGTAATATATAAATAGAAATTTTTTTAATTCAATAAGCATTTGTTATATACCTGTTATTTTCCAAACACTGCATGAATTCATGGTCTGGTGGGAGATATAAACAAGTGAACAAATAATTTCTGTATGATATAATTGATAGTACGGGATTGGGGCTTGGAGTGGTGTTTTGGATTAGAACCTTGTTCTTGATATTTTGTTTCCTCTTTGGTATTTTCAGTTATCAACAACAACCAGACTAGTAACTACCATTAACTGAGCATTTACTATGTTCCAGGAAGATATTGTAAATGTTTTATGTGTATCAACTCGTTTCATACTCTAAAGAAATTCATAAGATAGGTATTAATGTTATCATCTTGATTTTTAAAATAAAGAAAAGGAGGTTCAAATTGGAATAATTTATATCTGAAGTCTAAAGAGTGGTTGAATGAAAGCTAATGGTGGCCTGAACTAAGCAAGAAACAGGTGGCTGGAGAGAAGAGAATCTGTTTGTGGAGAGGTTTTGAGGAGATAAAACTGGCAGGACTTGTGATGGATGGGGAGGAGAGGAAAGACATAAGAATGAGATAGTCTTACTACCCTTCATCCTTGAGGGTCAAGGATAGTGAGAACATGTTCATGCATACAGGCCTGAGGCATATAGGGTGCTGGTTAAAGGGCAACCACAAGGCATTTGGAAGGAAGTAGTACTACTGAGGGAGCAACTGAGGAAGTCTGTATGGAGATGCTTCTTTCAGTCCTTGAAGAGTGAGCCAAGGTCCTGTTGTCTGTTCTTAATCCCCAGAGTACACTCCAGTGCATGGCACACCACAGACCCTCCATCTCATTCTTCTTCTTGCTATCTGACTGGAACAGTTTCTTACTGTGTTGTGCTGGTGGGCACTTGCCAATCACCTTTTCAGAATCCCCCTACTTAAGAACACTCATTGTATATATACTGTTTAACACATTTGTTTGTCTTCCTAAGAAAGTACCCTATAAAGACTTGAAGTTACTGGCTCTGGTGACAGGAAAACATAAATGGAATTACTATTGGTTTCATGCTGTCTGCTATTTAGTCATTTTATAAATTATTCATTAATATTTTTGATTCTTAGAAATTGCACGAACAGCTACACATGGTGGCTTATGCCTGTAATCCCAGCAACTTGGGAGGCCAAGGTTGGAGCATTATAAGTTCGAGACTGGAGACAGCCTGCATGACTAAGTGAGACCCTGTCTCAAAATAAAAAGTAAAAAAGTGGGCTGGGGGTGCAGCTCAGTGGTATAGTGCCTGCAAAGCATGCGCTGGGTTCAACTACCCAGTACTATAAAAAAATTTTTTTTGCATGTACAGATACAGTGTTTATTACATTAAGGACAAACAGCACCATAACTCTGAGAGTTATTTTGCTTCCATTTCCCAAACCTGAAGCCTCCTGCCTTTATTCCCAGCCTCTTCAACTTCCACTGATTCTGCAGACCCCTGCATTATCTTTTAGCTTTTGAAATAAAATTAATAAAATAAGTGTACTTATAAGCTGTCAAATGTGATATGAATATTGAAGGACTTCAAATCATCAATTTTTGTCTTTCATTCAATCATCCACAAAACAGCTCTGTGTAGTCACTGGCCTTGATGCTGTAATTAGGATTTGCTCACTTATTCTCTAGTAATATGTCACAGTCTGATTAGGACAGTCTTCAAAAATTAAATTTTAACTGGCACAATGATTTCTGTCAAATTTTTTCAGAAAAAATAAATAAAAATAATACTAAATAACCCAAAGTCCTTCAATATGTAGAATAATTTTAGTTTACTCTGTTGGTGGCTACTCTATATGCATATAAATATCTACTGCTGTCCTAGGTAGCAAAGCATTAGTCTGTAGCTATTACTGGTGCGTGAATGTCACTGAAATTAAATCCCATGATGCTCAATATTTTCCATAGTCAATTTTGCACTAGCCTGCCTGTGATTAATTACTTTGCCTGAGGCCAATAAACACTCCTGAGTCCTGTGGGTATGGAGTGTTAATGCTGAAACAAAGCATTGCTAATCTTATATATTTGTTCTTTCCTTGCTCTGACATCTGGTTTTCATGTATTTATCACAAAGGCATTGAGTATCATTCTTGTGGTATAAATTTTGCATTAAATCGTAAATTGATCATTGTTTTCCATCAAATGAATACTTTTTGTTAACATTCAGTTTTATAAACTCCATTTATTAAATCACATTGAAGTAGAACAATGTCTGTTAGAAATTTGAGTATGGCTAAAGACTCTGAGAAGAAAAAATACTTGAGGAAGTTTTTAATGAACAGATTAACAAGGTTTTGGAAAATGATTTAAGTGTGTGCTATTCTAAAAAAGTATATTTGATTTTTTTATTTGGCATTGTGGTAGTAAAAACACTAAGAAAAATGTAGCTTATAGTCATTTATTTTCTTGACATTTGGTGGATGTTTTTGAAATGAATGAATGCATGACAATAGAAAAATGTAAAATTCAGTAGGACCATTTATTCTCTTCTTGATAAATTTATTTTATTCTGCACAACTATGAAGTAATTTACTGCTAATATTTTTCATTTCAATTTTTCAAACATTTACATTTGAATTTTCTTAGATTTTACTTAGTATTTAATATTTTAATAATTTCAATACAATAGCTATTGATACTGCATAAATTGCTTCATTATTATACTTCTTGAAATAGTTATTTATGCCAAATGGTGCACATAATTTACTAATATGCCAAATCCCATAGACATTCACTGAGCATCAACTACATGAAAAACGTTTGTACTGGATGTTATGAGGGATTTCAAAACATCACCACTGCAGCTTCTTCACAGACAGTGGTTAAAATCTCAGGAACAAACAAGTAGCACATGAAGAGAGAACAGAGAAAACACATTTGTAAAGCATGTCAGAACCTAAATGATGCTTTCACTTAGGCAGCAGAAAGAAAAGAAGAACAAGAAGATGGTTGAAGGGTCAGAGAAGGAAAAATTAAAAATATATGAATATAACCAAGGTGCATGTTTTCATCAAAGCCAGAAAGTAAATTTTAAGAGATTGGCATATTCTGTAGAAGATCAAATAGGATTCAGGGAAACTTAACAAGGTGGTTTCATCACATTGGTGCAAAAGGAACCCAAACTCTAAGAGGCAGTGCATAAGACTATTGATCAGTGCTACTGAAAATGTGGCCCATGAGCCAGTGCCAGTCAGTGAAATTCTTATTAACTGTCCATGCTAATGAGCTATAGAATTTAAATCAGTACGTCATAACACACCATGAGAGTTCAATGGACATTTTTGTCATGGGAAATTTTTCTCAAGGAAGCATTTAGTGAGTTCATCAGTGTTCTTATATAGTTGGTTGTTAAATGTCCCCTAAAGGCCCATGTGTTAAAGGCTTTGTCCCTAGGGTGGTATTGTTGGGAGTATTGGAACCTTTAAGAGGTGGGGCTTAGTGGGAGAACTTTGGGTCTTTGCAGGCATGCCCATGAAGGGGATTGTGGGACCCTGGCCACCTCCTTTGTCTTGCCTTCTGTATTGTTATGTAAGCAGTTCTGATCCATAACTTATTCCTGCTGTTCGTGCTGCCTTGCCCAAAGAGCAGAGCCAACTGATTATAGATAGAACCCTCTAAAACTGCAAGCCAAAATAAATCCTTTTATCTCTATAAGTTGATTATCTCAGATATTTCTTATAGTAATTTAAAGCTGGTTAGTACTGTTTCTTATACTCAATGCTTAAGAAGCAGTTCACAGATAGCCTACTTTGAGAAGCACTGATACAGATAATAAACAATGTAGATAAGTGTACAAATCCATTTTTAGGTATATTTGTTAGATAATACATGATTATGAACTATAATTTTTATTGAAAATATTTTGCCACTTTATAGTCATCAAATGAAACTTTAAGAACTTTTTTCTTTCTAATAATTCCTGCTAATACTATTTTTAGATACATGCATCATTTTTTTTCTTTACATTCTCATCACCTGAAAGCATTCTGTAACAAATATTGCGCATAATGGCCAAAACATGAAACTACCACAATGTCCTTCATTAGGTAAAAAGGTAAACCATGGTATATCTATACCATGGAATATTATTCAATGATAAGAAGAAATGAGCTGTCAAGCCATAAAAAGACACAAGGGAAACATGAATTCATGTTGTTAAGCAAAAGAAGTCGGTATGTATGACTCCAACTCTATGACTATTCTGGAAAAGGAAAAACTATGGGGATAATAAAAAGATCAGTGGTTGCCAGAGACTTGAGGAAAGGAGGGGTAAATAGATGAAGAAAAGGTGGGTTTTAGGGCAGTGAAACTATTCTATATGACAATGGAATGGTGGCTTCGTGGCATTACATATTTGTCAAAACCCATAAAGTGTACAACACTA
>VMDO01022782.1:0-32858 GCA_007922755.1 Pedetes capensis | reverse complement strand
ATTGTTCTCTCCTGACTACATGTCCAAAATATGTAAGGTACAGTTTGGCCATTCTTGCTTCCAAGGAGCACTCTGGCTGCACTTATTCTAGGACAGATTTGTTGGTTCCTTTGGCAGTCCATGGTATATTCAATAGATGTCTCCAGCACCACAATTCAAAAGCATCAATTCTTTTTCTGTCTCTCTTGTTCAATGTCCAGCTTTCACAACCATATGATGCCACTGAAAATACCATGGCATGAGTCAGACCCACCTTCGTATTCAATGTGACATCTTTGCTTTTCAATACCATAAGAGATTTTTGCCACAGCTTTTCCTAGAGCAATGCATCTTTGGATTTCTTCACTGCTGCTTCCACGGGTGTTGATTATAGAGCCAAGCAAAGGAAAATCTTGGACAACCTCTATCTTTTCTCCATTTTTGTGAAGTTGCGTGCTGACCCAGTCGTAAGGATTTTTGTTTTGTTGATGTTTATTCGTAACCCATATTGAAGGCTATTGTCTTTGATCTTCATCAGTAAATGTTTTAAATCCTCTTCACTTTCAACAAGTAGAGTGGTGTCATCTCCATAACACAGGTTGTTAATGAGTCTTCCTCCAATCGTGATGCTGTGTTCTTCCTTCTAAAGTCCAGCTTCTTGGATTATGTGCTCAGTGTATAAATTGAAGAGATAGGGTAAAAGTATACAGCCCTGGTGCACAGCTTTCTCAACTTTAAACCAGGCTGTGTTTCCTTGTACTATTCAAACAATTGCCTCCTGGTTCATGTACAGTTTCTCAGGAACACAAGTAGGTGTTCTGGTATTCCCATTTTTCGAAGTGTTATCCATAATTTGTTATGATCCACAAAGTCCAATGCCTCTGCATAGTCAATACAACATAGACATCTTTTTGATATTCTCTGCTTTCAGCTAATATCCACCTGACATCAGCAATCATGTCCCTCGTTCTCTGCCCTCTTCTGAATCCCGCTTGATTTTCCGGTAACTCCCTCTCTATATACTGCTGCAATTACTTCTGAATGATCTTAAGTAGAATTTGGCTGGTGTGCGATATTAATGATATTGTCCGATAGTTTGCACATTCAGTTGGATCCTCTGTTTTGGGAATAGGCACAAATATGGATCTCTTCCAGTCAGTTGGCCAAGTAGCTTTTCTCCAAATCTGTTGGCACAAACATGTTAACACCTCCAGTGCTGCATCTGTTTGTTGAAACATCTCTATCGGTATCCCATCAATTCCTGGAGCCTTGTGTTTTGCCAGTTCTTTCAAGGCAGCTTCCACTTCATCCTTCAACACCATTGGTTCCTCTTCATATGCAACCTCTTGGAATGTTGGTCATCTACCAGTTCTTTCTTGTATAATGACTCTGTGTATTCTCCCATGTTCTTTTGATGTTTCCTGCACCATTTAATATTTTCCCTGTAGAATCTTTCACTACTGTCACTAGAAGCTTGAATTTTTTCTGTACTTCCTTAAGCTTGAGTAACCAAAAGGACAGAGCATGTCTTCCCTTTTGGTTTTCTGCCTCCAGCTCTTTGCACATGTCATTACAATAGTTGTTTTTGTCTTCTCGAGCTGCCTTCTGCAATCTTCTGTTTAGTTCCTTAACTTCATCCTGCCTTCCTTTTACTTTAGCTGCTCCACGTTCAAGGGCAATGTCCAGTGTCTCTTTTGACATGTAATTTGGTCTTTTCTTTCTTTTCAAAACTTTTTGCTTTCTTCTTGAATGATATCTTTTATGGCATGCCACGACTCTTCTGGTCTAGTATTATTTTTGTCTAATGCATTAAACCTATTCTTGAGGTGGTCTCTGAACTCAGGTGCGATATACTCAAGGTCATACAGTGGCTCTCCTATACTTGTTCTAATTTTCTTCAGCTTCAGTTTGAACTTGCATTTGAGAAGTTGATGGTCTGATCCACAGTCAGCACCTGGTCTTGTTTTGACATTTTGTACAGAGCTTTTCCATTGTCTCTTTGCACATATGTAGTCAATTTGATTCCTGTATGTTCTATCTATTGAAGTCCATGTGTATAGTCTCCATTTATGATGTTGAAAAAATGTATTTGTAATGAAAAGGTCATTGGTCTGACGAAATTCTATCATGTGATCTCCATCTTCGTTTCTGTCACCAAGACCATAGTTTCCAACTACTGGGCCTTCTTCTTTGTTTCCAACCTTTGCATTCCAGTCATCAGTGATTATCAGTATGTCTTGGTTGAATGTTTGATCTATTTCAGATTGCAGGAGCTGATCAAAATCTTCCCTTTCTTCATTTGTGGCCTTAGTGGTGGGTGCATAAATTTTAATAATAGTGATATTAACTGGCCTTCCTTGTAGGTGTATGGATATTATTCTATCACTGGCAACATTGTATTTCATGACAGATCTTGAAATGTCTTTTTTTCTGATGAATGCAACCCCATTTCTCTTTAGTTTATCATTCCCAGCACAGTAGACCATATGATTGTGTGACTCAAAATGCCCTATGCTGGTCCATTTTAGCTCACTGATGCCTAGAATGTCAATGTTTATGTGCTCCATTTCTCTTTTAATGATTTCTAGTTTTCCTAGATTCATACTAAGTACATTCCATGTCCCAATTATTAAGGGATGTTTACAGTTGTTTCTCCTCATTTTGAGTTGTGCCACATCAGCACCTGGAAGTCCCTGGGGTTTTATTCCATTTCTCTTATCACGGTAAACTCTACTTTGAGGAGGCAACTCTTCCCCTGTAGTCTTTTGAGTGCCTTCCAACCTGGGGGTCTCATTTTCTGAGACTATATCTGACAGTGTTTCTTTGCTATTCATAGGGTTTTCAATGGCTAGTTGTTTCAGGAGTGGTTCACCAGGTCCTACTCCCTAGTCTGTCTTAGTCTGGAAGCTCAGGTGTAAACCTGTCCACCATGGGTAAACTTACTCATATCTGAGGTACCAGTGGCAGAGCTCTCAACCTCATCACAACACACAGGCCCCCACAGTGCGGCAAACTCACAGACGTGTGGGGGATAAAGGCATTGGATTGGGTTTGCTAGTTTGAAATATCATTGTAGTAATTTCTACCTCCACTAATTATTAAGAGTATGACCTTGGTTGAACCAATCACCTCAAAAGATGTTACTTACTGATCAGCAAATGAGCAATAAATACAAAATCAACAAAATATTTTCTACTTCAAAGTTTTCTATGAGGATCACATGATGTAATTTTTTAAAATACTTGACATATAGTCATAAATAATGGTATCTAATGGTCAATTTCTTTGTTTATTCATATAATGATTAAACTGGCATCCTTAACCTATAAAAAAATCCCAGATTAATGGTAATATGGGTATTTGAAAAAATAGGGCTTATTTCACACAGCATATAACAAAACATCAAATTTATGAAGATTTAATGTGAAAATAAAAAGTTCCTAAAACTACAAGAAAAATATGTATATGTGTTGCAACATAATTTCTTTAAAATATGACCTAACCATAAAAAGGGAGAAAATTATATCTTCTCAAAATTAAAGAATAAACTTTGGCAAAAATATTTACAGTTTATATAATCATTAAAAATTACCTAATGTATAGGGAACTCCTGAGAAGTAGCAAAAAAAAAAAAAAATCAAGAAAAATCCTAACTATAGAGGCAAATAACCTTAATAAGTCACATGAAGAGAATGTTGTTGTTGTTACATGCCCTGGAGTCAGTATCTAACTCATAGCGACCCTACATACAATAAACGAAACACTATTGTTAGTGCTTCTCTGCTATTCATAGGGTTTTCAACGGTGGATTGATTTTTGGGAGTGGGTTGCAAGGTCCTTCTTCCAAGCCTATAGCACCTGGTGTTCCCAGGGGCTCTCCCATCCAAGTACTAACCAGGCCCAACCCTGCTTGGCTTCTAAGATCTAACGGGATCAGTTCTCACAAGGATACAGCTTCAGCCGTATGAAGGGAATATTGTTGGCTAATAAGTGTATGAAGCAATGCTCAAAATTTTGGTAATAGAAGAAAAATATCAAAAGGTCAGTATTTTTTGTTTGATAGAAAAAATAAAACTAAATAGTGGATTATAAATGGAAGAAACAATAAACTCTTTGTGTTGGTGGGAATTAATTTTGGGGAAAATTGATATACTGTTTACTCTTGAACCTAATCTACATACTTTCAACAGCTTTATAGAACTACAACAAAAAATGGGGATTAGAATTGCATGCATGTTGGATTTGTGGTTGAGAGTTCTTCCAAAATCTTGGTAATAGTGTACAAAAGTTAAGAAGCAAAA
Source organism: Pedetes capensis (assembly GCA_007922755.1). NCBI lineage: Eukaryota > Metazoa > Chordata > Mammalia > Rodentia > Pedetidae > Pedetes > Pedetes capensis. The sequence continues at coordinate 28,578 of VMDO01022782.1, read as the reverse complement.
GTCAAAGACAATATTAATTTCAAAGCTAGAGAATAGTAACTTAACGATGATGTAATAATTAGGAAGATGAAGACATAATGGACAAAAGCAGGTTTGGGAGTGATTTGGTCAATACCTGGTTGGACTAATTGTAGGCAATTAATTTAACCAGCTTTTAATCATGCTGCTTACATTTCTTGTAGCCACAATGCCAATGTATTATTCTATGATTCTCCAGATATTTATCAACAAATTTGGCCAGGTCGTAGAGACAAGGACTAATAGTTAGTAGTAGAAGATAGTTACTCATCATGAGATCCTTTAACTTCTCTAACCTGTGTATAAATATAGAAATATTCCATGTAAAAATATTAAAAATGGAATTGTAATTTGAGGACAAATATAGAGTTCTTCTGAATTCAATTTTTTTAAATCATAAGAATGGATTGGTGTAGCACACACAGCATGTTCAAAGTATGTAAATGATTTAAATCATAGTCATGTCTCCCCAAGTTGCACATAATCAACATTTGTAGAAAAACAAGTGAGACAGATTGAGCAAGTTTATAGTAGTATAATCTAAAGTCAAGTAGATGAGGCCCTGCTCATATAGCTCATATGACTGTAGGAATGTGAGACATTCATTATTATAAAGTATTAAATTAGTCATTGCAAAGCAATGAGTCAATAAATTTAGATGCTCCATAGGCATTCAATAAATATTTTATCAAAGTGTTTGATTTGATAGGGTAGTGAGTATAATGTTTTAATTATCACAATGGGAATAATGGAATGGAAATTTTGCATTTGCTAATGGAGATTTGAGTGCCTGGCAAATAATAAGCAATTTTAAGTGATCATGGACATATGTGCATGTTAAATTATAGTCCAATTAGACCCACATACTTTTAAAACCATTAAAATGAAGAAGAATTTAAAAAGAACATCAATAATTGCACATTTGGATTCTTAAGCACAGTTTGTGATCAAGTATTTTGTACAGAGGAAGAGTAGCCAATTTGTTAATCTTCTGGGTTTGGCAGTATGTGTTTAATAAAAATATCACTTTAAAATTGAACGCATGGAATATAATGCTATGACACTGCTTTTTGCATTGCATATTTCAAAATAAACTAATTACTCCAACTCAATTTCAGTGATTTCTCCTTTTTTATATACAGCATGCACCAATGTTTATTTTTCATATACAATTTTATTAAGACTAACTTATCAGAGAGTTTTTATAAGAAAAATTCCAGGGCACTTAAATTTTGAGAAATAATTATAGGTATTCATGTACAAAAAATTTAGCTTTAAACCTTTGCATGGAGGTGAATTTTTTAATTTGTATTAAACACAGATCAATAGTCACATTTCTGTTTGGAGTGGCATTTTAGTGCCTATTTATGATGGATATTTGGGAACCTTGCAACACATTTGTGTATCTATTTTGCTTACTTGAGAGAAAGTATTCATAACTTATTTTGAAATTCATACCAACTGGGAAACGTAGAGATTTTTTGTTTGTTTATTCTGCAGTACAGGGAGGTTGAACCCAGGACCTAACGCATACTTTTGCAAGCACTCTCTCACTGAGCTGCACCCCCAGAAACATTTTTAATTTTTATATTTTGAAACAGAGTCTTGCTAAGTTATGGAAGCTTGCCTCTGGCCTTGAAATTGCTATCCCCTCCCTCTGCCTCTGGAGTCACTAAGATTATAGAAGTGTGCCACCAAGCAGGCTTGGAAAATGTAATTCTAATCACATTGCTATATTTAGAAAAAAGATTAGTTTTTCCATAGGTAGATACCAAACAAAAGTTACCAGTGTGTATATGAAATTATTAAAGTTCATCATCACATAAATAACAGTGTGAAATATTTTTATAATTTGAGAAAATTCAGATTTATCTACTGCCAAACATTTTATTCTGAAGTGATAAAAGTCTGAGAAAATTTGTTAAGTAAAATAAATTATCTCAGTATTTTTCTGTATTATTTCTTAGTTTACAATTTCATTTTGAGAACAGTAGTTTCTCTGACATTTAATAGAAAAAATACTTTAATATTTTTCAGTGATAGAGCCATTTGTTTATTTATGTATATATGCAAACTATTTGACTCTATTCTAACAATCTGTAACGGTATTTTAAACTTAGCTTGATGTCCATTTTGGACAATATTTTCAACTCAGATATTTTGTCATAAGTATTCTGTAAAATGTGTTTGAAGAGAAACTGTAAGTATACCATAGTGCATAATTGAGATGTCTTGATTACCTTTCCATGGAAGTTTTCTTTACTTATCAATAAATTTTACCTAAGAGTACATTTCCCAGGAATACAAGTATGTGATGTGAAACATACATAGAGGAAAGAAAGCAAGCCAAGGTAACAGATTCATATTTGCTAAAAGTGGTTAACAGTTTTTGTAGTTGTTTGTATATTTCCAGAATAATGGAAGAAAATACCATGATAGAATCCATGATTTCAAGTTTTAAATTTTGCTGTCATTTGGTCCCCTAAAACCAGGTGAACTCAATTAGTTGAGAATCACAAAGGGTGTCTCAACCCTCTTAGGAGTTAGACTGCTGCCTAGAGGGCTGTGTCTCTTTTTAGTAAGGTTAAACAAAGATCAAGGTCAGGTTAAAGGACAACATCAAAAAGCATAAGACAAATTTAAAGGACAACATAGGAACAGAGCTAACATAAATAACAAAATGGTTGCATAACAAGATTCAGAATATTCTGATTGTTATTGTTGTAATGCTAACAGGCAGGTCTGCAAAGACTCCATGATACAAGTAGCAGTGGGCCCCAAGAGTCTGCCCCCAGGGTCCCTAATAATTCCAGGAACTCTCTTTGCAGAGTCCTCAAATATGAATCTCTCCCTCAAATAACAAAAGCTCTGCAACTGTGTTTAAGTAGATTAGGAGGCCATGTCCTGTTTACACCTATAATAAAGTTTTCTCTTAATAAGTAACTTGGCATATACATATCAATGATGATGAGATAGTGAGAATATTTGGTAAATGAGATTCAATAAAAAGCATATGAAAAAGTATGTGAGGTGTGATAAAAATATGGCAACTGTTTAAATTTAAAAAAATATTACAGTAAAGGACACATTGCCATTAATCACCCTCAAAATACTCTCACTGGCTTCAAGCACACTTATCCCATTGTTCTTGCCACTTTCCAAAGCAATTCTGCACATTCTCTTTCATGAGTATCTTTAGTTTCATCCTCCATCCTGACAAAGCTCCACGACACATATCACTTCTGGTACAGCAATTTCTGTCAATTTTTTAATGATGTGTCTTCAACCACCTATTCACTGGATTATGTCCCTGTCAGCAGGCAATTTCTAGCTCTTCTCCAAAGTCAAAATGACCATGAAAGGTAAATGTTTTGAACTGATTCAAGACATCAAGGCAGCCACAACAGCAAACTAAAGACACTCACAAAAGAAGAATCCAGAACTGCATCAGAAAGAGGCCAGAACAATGGGATAAATGTGTTAGAAGCCAGGGGGAATATTTTGAGGGATAGTAATGGCAATGTGTCTTTTACTGTTATAATTTTTATTTAATTTAAAAATTCACTGTATTTTTTGATGAAATCTTGTATTATTACACTAAAATGATAACTTCAGGTTGACTCTTAGAGGCATACAAGACTTGGATTAGAATTGTTTTAAATTTATCATCTTGTTCATGATAAAATCTAGGGCAATCAATTCCAAATAATAAATTATGATTTTTCTCTTTTGTTCAATATATCCTTGGCTTTCTTACAGTAAATGTTTAAATTCATAAAAATGTTTGTATTTGAAAGCACTAAATACTTTAATGTTAAATATAAAATTGATTTGTCTTGTTAACATGGTCCAAGTTTTTAGAAGATATTTTTTCAGAAATGTCTATTTTGCAGCACACTTTCAATGTAACTGTAGTCATGTTCCTTCAGTACATGAAACCACCAAATGAAAAGCCCTGCCTATTGCTTTTCTTCTTGCTTAAGTTTTCTTGGGTATCAATTTTCCACATGTTCATCTACCTTGAATATGGCAAAATACAGGAGTCACATGTCAACCCTTTCCACTTCTCTTACAAAAGCATTAGAAAGAGTATTTTTTGTTCTGATTCTTTTTTTCTCTTTTGCTTATGTCATGTCATTCTTCTAATGTTTTTCCCTTTTGCCATTAACTTGTTACTTTTTAATCTCTCTTATCAATTAACTTTCACAATACCCAAATTACCCTCATCGTATGTATTGTTGCTTTCATTTGGATGATGTCTCATGCACCTAGAGTCAACTCATCTTTGACAAAGGTGCAAAAAAAACATACACTGGACAAAGGATAGTATCTCCAATAAACGGTGCTGTGAAAACTAAATATCCATATTCAGAAGATTAAAATTAGACACCTGTCTCTCACTACTTACAAAGTCAACTCAAAAGATACCAAACACCTAAATCTAAGACTAACTATGGAACCTCTAGAAGAAAACACATAAACACTGCAAGACTCCAGTATTGGCAATATGTTTCTGAATAAAATCTTAAAAGCACTGGAAGTAAAAGCACAAATAAAAAAATGAGATTACATCAAGTTGCAAAATATCAATACAGTGAAGAGACAAAATCCATAATAGCAGAAAACACAAATATTTTCTAATACACATTAGATAAGGGACTAATACCTAAAATATGTAAACAAACAAAGAACAAAAAGATGCAGCAAAAAAGAAAAATGATCTGATAAAAATAGGCAAGTGGTCTTAAAATTCTCAAAAAATATATACAAATGCCAATAATTATATGAAAAATTGCTCAACATTCCTAATCATCAGGGAAATGCAAACTGAAATTACACTGAGAAATCTTCACACCACAGTGTAATGACTATAATCAAAAAGACAAAAAGTAACAAGAGTTGGAAAAGATATAGAGAAAAGAGAACTCTTATACACTGTTGATGGGAAGGTAAATAAGCAGAGCCATTATGGAAAAGAGTATGGAGCTTGACTAAATATCAAAAATAGACCAACAATATGATTCAGCAGTCCCAACACCAGGTCTATATCCAAAGAAAATGAAATCAAGATACCAAAGAAATACAGGAATTCCCAAAGTTATTGCAGCATTATTCATAATATATAAGATGGGAAACCAACTGATGAATAAATTGATAAAGAAAATGTGGTATATATACTCAATGGAATATTGTTCAATGATAAAAAGAATGAAATCCTATCATTTGTGGCAACTGGATGGAACTGTGTTAAGCAAAATAAGCCAGGCACAGAAAGAGAAATAGTTCATGTTTTCATTCATATGTGGAAGGTGAAAAGTTGTTTTCCTAAAAATAGAGAGTAGATTAGTGATTACTAGAGGCTGCAAAAGATGGGGAATAGGAGAATGGAAAGAGGATATTTTTGAGGTATGAAAATACAGTTAGATAGAAGGAATCTATATTCTGGTGTTCTACAGCACAACAGAGTGATTATAGTTAACTATTTATTGTATCTTTCAAAAGAGATAGAAAAGAAATTTCTAATGTTCCCAACACAAATTCAAATGTTTGAGGTGATGAGTATGTAAATTGTCCTGATTGGATCATTACACTTGGTATATCTGTATTGAAGTATTTCATTGTGTCTCATATATATCTACTGTTACTACATGTCAATAGAAAATAATAATAAAAATAAGACATTGACCAACCTGAGGCTAACTTCATCACATCTTAATATGTCAATAGGAAAATTAACAAAAATATTTCTTGTAAAAGATACCACACATTGATTTAATATGGATCTTTGATCTTAGTGTTACAATCTACCACACCAAAATCAACATACTAATATAAATGTTTAAAAAAACCGTAGCTAAATCTTTTCGTGTTCTTTAAAATCAACACTATGCTAAGCTTAAATGTTTTTCTCTATTTTCTGTGTATATTATTAATATATCATTTGAAAGGTAGAGGGCTTGAATCTGTGTTTCTGAATGGAGTGGTACCTTACCTTGTAACCAAAATGTTGACATAAGGTTTTTTATATAAGTCACTATATAAGGTTTACTGTGGATTTGCTTGACTTTCAGTTTTATATCTATATTATAAATGTGTGTAGAGCATAAAATGATTTTAAAGTTTGATGAGGAATAGTTTTTGAGGTACTCTTATTCCTGTCATAAATTTAGCATTAAAATGCATAATTCAAAATGCCTGAATTTCGATCTAAATTTCCAAAATATATTTGTATCCAGGCTTAGATTATGAAGAAAAAGTTTATACTTCAAAAAAGAAAACAAAACAAAACCAAATGTGAGAAAACTGGCGATGAACAAATATATTTTAATTAATTACCTAATTAATTAGTTTTTAACAATGAGATATATACTTTTTCTACAGTGAACCCAGGGCCCTGGGCATGCTATGCAAGTGTTCTACCACTGAGCTAAATTCCACCCAACAGATTTATCTTTATTTCATAATTTATAAACTATCCTTCTCTGGAAGCATATTTCCTATATTAGCAAGAAGCAAACAAAGTCCTTGAAAATCTTCTTCTCAGGATTTAGAACGGTGCAGCTCTGAACTGGGCTCATACTCTGTGGCAGTTGGTCTTTATGAATTTTTCACCCCTCTTCCAGGGTTATTCTCTGGCTAGCAGTGGCCTCCTCACTTTCAACAGAAAGGAGACTAGAAACAATCTCACCTGGGCTGCCCTTCAAGATTGTCCCTGTTCCTACTACAAAAGGGAGTTCAAGGACTACTATTCTTTGTCAGAAGTAGAATCTGTATCAATTTAGTTTAGCTTCTATTAAGTCTACTGAAATCAAGGCTATATTTATTCAGCACAACATTGTGCAAATAGCTGTTCTTCTACCCCAGGTCATGCCCTCACCATCAACAATGTTTTTAAGCCATATTCTCCCTTGTTTGGGGATCTTGGGATGGAGGTTCACTCTCCAAGGACATTTGAGAGGATTTAATCATAGAGTTGCTACTGAAAACTCTATAAAATCATTATATTTCTCTATCACCAAAATGCTAATAGATTTCCTTTATTAATGATGAGATATCCAGCCAAGACTAAATATTAGAATACATATATAAATGACAGAAATGTATATAAACTAACAAATCCTGTGATAGATGCTAATAGTTTCATTCTCCAAAATATGGTACATATTTATTGATATAATATTCTCACACTAATCCAAACTGAGAAACTAATAGAATGAATATAGCCATTAAATCTGCTGAATGCATATTTAAGTATGCAATATCTGAATGTTAAACAATGAAGTTTTATTACTCTTAATATTACTGTGGAATCATCTGATTTTCAGTTTTAAATCCATATTATAAATGTGTATGTAGCTTAAGATATATATTCATTATACAGATATTAATACTAATTTTCTCAATGTCTGGAGCATTGTTTCCTAAGGCCCACACAGACTTCTTTTTCCCATGATTTGAGCTTACAGCATACACCTCAAGCAGTCAAGGTGATTATCCTATAATGTACAAGTCAACTTTCTGCAAACAAAGGGAATAGATGTCATTTTTTTCAATCTTTAGCAGGAATAGGACCTGTGTTATAAAATAGCACTTTACAGTTTTTCAGGAACACTATATATATATATCTCCAGGCCCCAGGGTGTTTTGTTTGTTTGTTTGTGCTTTTTTATACACTTCTCCATGGGACAACATGGGTATTTTGCCTTTGTGTTCTAATTTTCTTTGAATATACTCTGCTTTTCTACTCCTGATTACAGCATTTAAGAAATGTAAAAATTACCACTCTTTTATGAAGATACTAGGAGAAATTTTAAAAAATTCTCTATCACTAGAATATTGTTCTCTATAATGCAATTGAGTCATTTAACATCTGAGAAGTTATGCAATGATATATAAATGATGAAAGTAATCTTCCTCATCAAAGAATGGGTAGCTTGATTGAAGATTTTAAAAACAAGTAAAAGTTTAGATGTAAATGCTAGAACAATAAACAGCCTTGAATGTGATCCACTGTCTTTCCTTACATCTGTTGTCTTGTTTAATTTGATTGGAATTTAGTAGCTTTCAATCTTCACATCTAATTATTTCATGTAGTTATTAGGAAATCTAGTTTATTACCCTAGATCATTTAACCTTCCATCATGATGATCACACAATGCTCTAGCTAAACTTAATTTTCAGTGAAACTAGTAACATATGTGTTATTTACTTCATTTGGTTAAAATTTTGCCCAGCATTGTTTCAGCTCCTTTATACCAGATGTAAAAATCATTGTTGAAAAAAGCAAAACAAAATAAAATAATTTGAGATGCATTAAAATAATAAACTTTAATAGGGTAAGACAAGGTCCTAGAAACAGTAAGCATTTGGGACCAAAAGTGTACCAAACTAATTACATGATCGTAATTCATCACTCATGCAATGTCTGCAACCTGGAGCAATGTGAAGACAGGGAAACCCAGGTGGTTGGTTTATAGCTATGCACATTTCCTCACAGAAAAACACACTCTGTTTTGGTGTTTCATGATCTAGTTTATATATCCTACATACATCTTGACAGTCATTGGAGATTGATTCTCTGTTTTTTAAAGAAGAAAACTACCTTTGTATTTCACATTTTTTTCTACTAACCTTGTTTATTACTGTGCTTAACCAGATTATAGAAGATGTTTTTTTAGGTGCCATGGAGTCAGTGTCCAACTCACAGTGACACTATGTACAATAGATGAAACACTATTGTCAGTGCTTCTCTGCTATTCATAGGGGATTCAATGGAGAACTGATTTTGGGGAGTGCATTGCCAGGGCCTTCTCTCAAGCCTACAGCACCTGGTGTTCCTAGGTGGTGTCCCATCCAAGAACTAATCAGACGTGACCCTGAATAGCTTCCAAGTCTGAAGGGATCGGAAGCCATAGTGGTATGGCTGAAGGCCTTACAGAAGATACACTATAAATAAATTAACAAACAAAACCCAAGTGGAAGCCAAGCAATATGGCACACTACTGTAATCATGATATCTCAAAAGGCTGAGGCGGGAGGATCATGTTTTTGAGGTCAGAGGTAACCTGCTCAACTTAGGAAGACCCTGTCTCAAAATAAAAATTGAAAAAGGGGCCAGGGGTGCAGCTCAGTGGAAGAATACTTGTATAGCATGTGTTCAACCTTTAGTACTGCAAATAAATAAATAAACAGATACATAAATACATAAATAAATACTAAAAATAAAAAACATTAAACCAAGAGCATTTTATTTATATTTTTCCAGATAGGCTACTAAGAAAAGGGGAGGAAGCTCTCTTACTAATCTTTTTCTCCAACACAGCCACTAGGCTAGTTCTTGCTTCATTAAAGCAATGAGTGTCTGAGATATTAAATTATCAGATTCTAGACTTATAAAATTATGTGCATGATAAGAGCCTGCATCAGCATCATCACCCCTGGGTGGATGGGTGGGGCAGTGGCTTCTCCCCTCCCTGGCATGCCCTTCCCTGGACTGGAAAAGAGATGGGTTCCAGCTCCCCATTCACCTGTCAGGGAGCTTGATGAGGAGTGGACAAGCTTGGATGGGTGGGAGTCCTGGTGATCCAGCAGGAGAGACACCTTCAGCAGCATTTGCAGTCTAGATGAAGAAGATGCCCACACAGCTGGGCAGGGGCATGGGGGCCACAGGAAAGAGGAGTCCCTTAGATGAGAGATGGAAGAGGGTGTTATACAATAGCAGAGTAGAGGAGACACTGGTTCCTTCGTTACCAAAGATGGGAAACAAACCCAAACCATACAACTATTTTGCAAATGACTCTCTGCCTAACACAACTGCTGGACAACTAGTTCATTAGTTCTTTAAGATTAAAAGATTTATTTTTAATACTTTACTTACTATGAACTTGGTTAGTATCATCATTGATAATTGAATTACTATCCTAAGAAGTATTTCTTAAATGAAAAATAGACTGTGTAATTTTATTGCTCATATTATACTGCAATTTTGCACATGGACTATTTGCATGACCTTTCACTTTGATTATCTAGAAAAGCATGAGAGTGATAGTACAGATGTGGTAAATTTATCTAAAACTTTGTTCTTCAAGATCTTATACTCAGATCATGTGCTACATCATTACTTGGTGATTTTTGCCAGAAGGGCAGATACCTAAGCTCCACACAGACATATGGAATGAGGACCCTAGGTGTGGAATCTGCAAACTAGAAGTTCATGGGCTGAGACATGTTACTTAAGCAATGTCTCAAATTGAGTAACTTTGCTCTAGTCTAAAATGTCTTTATGGTTTGATGGGTTATTTTCCTGAAGGAATAATTTGTAAAAATTCCTTTTTGGTACTACTTGTGGAAAATCTGTCCTTGACCTTCTTTCTTAGGCTTGGGTCTTATGTTTTTATAAGGTCTGTGGCCCATATAAGTTTCCAGTGTGTGTGTTAAGGCTGAGATGGGAATAGTTTTATCAAGAGAGTCTGGCAGTACCTATGTGCCTGTCTCACTGTCACTTCTTTTGATATATTTAGTCTGTTAAACTATGTATCTTGCAACTAGGCTTCCTGTCACAAATATACTTGCAGGTGGGTAGAAATTTCTGAGAGAAAATGAAGAACAGAGTGAGATGCACAGTTTTCAGTGCCCAGGACTTTAATGTCAAATCAACTGATAAGAATTCTTCATGTCATCGTTATGACTTACATTCTGGGACTGTGTGACAGATTTTATGCTTCTTTGGTAAGAATTTGGCATGTTACAATAATGAAAAATAAGTGATTTTGCATTCAGAACAGTAACATAAAAATGAAGAAACTATCTCATCATTCTCTAGAGATATAGGGATATAAATCAGGGAATGCAGAAAAATCACCTCTTCCAACAGGTCCTCATTGTAGAGGAGTATAGGCATATGCTCTCATGTATCATCAATTTGTCAACAAGGAGAAATTCTCAGAGAAAGAGGACATTTGATAAATAATTTTTTTTCTTTCTGGCTAGTGATAAGTAAGAGGACCATTAACTGAAAGTACAATTTGTTTCAAGGGCCTGTGAGAAAATTTTTATTAGGTTTTAATTTTTCCTCAATATACTTGGGATGGCAAGGAAAAGTTTCTCTCTAGTAAACTTTCATAAGTTGACTACAGATAAAGATATTGAATTATGGTAAAATGTAGAGGTCACTAAACCATAAACTATTATTGTATAGATTAGAAAAGTGATTCAAAGAGATTAAGTGGTTTATCTATGTTCACAAAGATAGTGAAAAGTAGAAAATAAAATCTGGTTACTGACCTCCACAGATCATTTGAATGTCCTCTGTTGCTTTCTTAATATCCAGAATATGGGACAGAGTAATTATAACTGGAGAGGATAGGATGTAGTTGGAGAAAATCTTTCTATGGAAGGAGAAACTCAGGGTCTGCAACTTTTCATAGAGAAATGTCATCCTTATATGAAGTGAGAGGAGAGGGAAATATTGGCATATTGATTACTTAGGAGAAAGCACTGGATGTGCACTCCTAGTTTCAGCATCAAACAAAACATTAGCAAAGGAAAGAATGTTGTTGTTTTTGTTGTTAGGTACCATCAAGTCATGTCTGTCTCATAGCAACCGTCATAGGGTTTTCAATGGCTGGTTGTTTTGAGATTGCCACATCCTTCTCCCATTTTTGTGGTGCTGGGAATCAAACTTGGGACCTCAGAGACTGCAGATCCGTGCTCTACCAAATGAACTAAATCCCAGCCCCAAATGAAAGAATAAATAATGTATTTTAATGAAAACTCTGAGCAGCAGTGAAGCATTAACAATAGTGCCAGGAATGGCTCAGTGTCTGGGAGTCTTTTGTTCTGGTGTACATAGGATTGCTATGAGTCAGACCCAACTCAATGACACCTAACAAAAACACAACACATTGGTCTAACACTGGCATTGTCAGACTCAGAATAGTTATATCTTTCACCAGTGTATCCGATGGCTTTATACAGATGGTAAATTATGTTCTATTTCACTACTATACGGAATATTCATTTTTCCTCCTAGTGTCTATGGAAAATCTTAGCATACTGATGACAGAATTATTAAATTAGCTGCTTGTTGTTGTTAGATGCCATCCAATCTGTGTCTGGCTCATAGTGACCCCACTTACAACAGATGAAACAGTATTGTTAGTGCTTCTCTGCTATTTATAGGGATTTAAATGGTTGATTGTGTTTTGTGAGTGGGTTACTAGGTCCTTCTCCCAAGCCTACAGCATCTGGTGTTCCCAGGAGTTCTCCTATCCAAGCACTGACCAGGCCTAACCCTTTTTAGCTTCCAAGATCTGACAGGATAGGATGCAACAGTGGAAAGTCTATAGGCATTAAATTAGCTAGATGTAATTATTTAGGTAAATGCAAAAGTGACACCTATACATGTTTTTTTAATTAGAAATTTTTAATGTACATCTTAAAGTGTTTCATTTTGACATGCTTTTCATTGTGACATTTCCATATAGGCATTTTGATAAACATTATTCATATAGGTTACGCCTTACCCTCCCCTATGCTTCCCCCCTCCTGCCCTTCCCATCTAAGTTTCCCATCTAAGTCTTCTCTATCTTTGACTTAGTAGTTTTTTTCTATATGTCCTTGGGTTCCAGTTCTGTTTAAGATAGAAACTTTTCCTGTAGTGGTCTTTGTTTTTCTCTTGTTAGAACAATTACATGCGATTTCTAGTCCATTTATATTGACATCATTCTTATCTTCCCTCCCCCCACTTTATTATGATCCGACCTTTGAATAGGATTTTTCCTTCTTGTAATTTTGAATCAGCTCCCTCATATGAGTGAGAACATCTATCCATTTTGCTGTGAATGACCTTATTTCATTTTTCTTGATTTCTGAGTAGAGTAGTATTCCATTGTGTATATATACCATAGTTTTTTTATCCATTCTTCTGTTGAAGGGCACTTTGGTTGACTCCATATCCTTGCTATTGTGAAAAGCACTGCATTGAACATGGAGATGCAGGTGTCTCTGTGGTATGATGACCCATCTCCCTTTGGGTAAATTCCCAATAGTGTTATAGCTGGGTCATATGGTAGATCTACTTTTAGTTATTTGAGGTACCTCCATATTGATTTCCACAGTGTTTGCACCAATTTACAGCTCCACCAATAATGTAAGAGTGTCACCCTTTCCCCGCAACCTCGCCAGCATTCGTTGTTGTTTGTTTTAATGATCTTGGCCATTCTTACTGGTGTAAGGTGAAATCTCAGCGTTGTTTTGATTTGCATTTCCCTAATGGCTAGGGATGTTGAGCACTTTTTCATGTGTTTCATGGCTTTATGGACCTCTTCATTTGAGAACTGTCTACTCAGTTCCTTTGTCCATTTGTGTATTGGGTTGTTTTTTTTTTTTTTCTTGAGTTCTTTATAAATTCTAGTAATCAGACCTTTGTCTGATGTATAAAATGGGAAGATTTTTTCCCATTCGGTGGGGGTTTCCTTGACTCTGTTAATTGTTTCTTTTGCTGTGCAGAAGCTTTTTAATTTCATGTGATCCCATTTATCTATTCTTGTTGCAATTTCTTGGGCAATTGGAGTCCTACTAAGGAAATATTTTCCTATGCCTATATGATAGAGTGTATTGCGTATCTTGCCTTCTATAAGTTTTAAAGTTTCTGGTTTTATGTTGAGATCTTTTATCCATTTTGAGTTAACTCTCATGTATATTGAGAGATGCGGGTCCACTTCATTTTTCTGCATGTGGATGACCATGTTTCCCAGCACCATTTGTTGAAGAGGCTGTCCTTTTTCTAGTTTACTTACTTTGCTCCTTTGTCGAAAATAAGGTGGCTATAGATGTGTTGAGGTATATCTGGGTCCTCTATTCTGTTCCAGATGTCTTTGGGCCTATTTTTGTGCCAGTACCAAGCTGTTTTTGCAACCACTGCCCTGTAGTATAGTTTGAAGTCAGGGATTGTGATTCCACCTGCATTAGATTTGCAGCTTAAAAGTGTTTTGGTTATACGTGGTCTTTTGTGGTTCCATATGAATTTTTGGATCATTTTTTCTATTTCTGTAAAGTCAGTCAGTGGAATTTTAATGGGGATTGCATTAAATCTATAGATTGCTTTTGGTAGGCTAGCCATTTTTACAATATTAATTCTCCCTATCCAGGAACAGGGGAGGTCTTTCCATTTTTAGTGTCCTCTGCTATTTCTTTCTTTAATGTTTTGAACTTTTCCTTGTAGAGATCTGAAGGGTCTTTGGTTAGATTGATTCCAAGGTATTTAATTTTCTGGTGGGTTATCATGAATGGTATGTTTCCTGAAATTTCCTTCTCTTCTTGTTTGGAATTACACCTATACATGTTATTTTCAGTAATACACTTACATTTTTAATTAATAGAATGTACACATAACTAACAGAACATACATAGATAAATTCTAACATTAAAATATATAATTATAACAAACCCTGTTCTTTTTATATGATGTGAAAAGAAATAAATCATTATATCAAATCTCAAACTCAACTATTTACATGTATTTCCTCTGACTGTTTCAAAGATTAAAAAAGAAGAAATAGTTTTATTTGTATTTTTGTTTTTAGAATTTTTTGAATACTTTCAGCTTCAGTACTCAAAAGAAAATGAAAGACCTTTTTGATATATATTTGCTTTCTTATTCTTATTGGCTAATGACAAGAAATTTGGATAATTTTAAAATAAACAATACAGTTGACCACCTTGAGAACAAAGTTATAAATGTATGTATATTCAAAATATTATATACTGTGATCAGAAGCATATATGCTAGGATAGTACCTGGAAAACCACTAGTTTGGGCTGTGTTTGTGATGATGAAGAAGTATTAATTTCTAGACTTCTAAATTATGAGATACATGTGAGACTCATAAAAAGCTTTACACGTATTTTTAAAATTTTTATTTTAGAAGGAGTATCTTGGAGGATTAAATTGTGTGGGTGAGAAGGTAAATAATATGAGATGTGTATGCAATGAACACACTAATTTGGGTTTAGTAGCTCTTGAAAAATCATGGTCATTTTAGATGAGATTTTAAGCCCACAAGGTTGTCCTTATATAAGATTGAGTTGCCATAGTACAAAATTAATCTCCACAGGAAAGTGGGAAATTGAATCAAGATACATTAAATGAATAGGAAAATGTTTCACATTTTATCTATTAATCTAAAATAATTTTGACAAGCAAACTTGCAATGAAATGTAGTAGAAACATTGCAGATTATTGTAAAAATAAGCTGATATTTTAAATATTAGCATGGATATTTTGTAAAACTTAAGGAATATAGAAGTTTAATTATTTTCATTACCATAAGTAACAAGCTATGGAGGTGTATTTTAACTAAGAATCAAATCTAGTCCTCACTACATAATGAGTATAATGTGAGATAATTTATTCTGAAATTAAGCATATTTGATATGTGTGTGTGGAGGAAAAAGCTGTTGCATTTTTACAGAGCCCTGCTTTAGAACCTGAAAGCAGCTTGCTATCAATCTATGTTCATAAAGCTATGATAAAAATTTTATTAGTCCAAAGATGATTCCCTTTCTAAAATTCTCTAGAAATGTTGTTATACTGTTGAAAACTTTCATGTAATCTGGTAGAATTTGACAGAGAATCTCAAAAGACTGGTTCCAGGAATTGTGCAAATATTATTTTCTTCAGTAATTTTAATTAAAATTGTACTTAAGTTAAAGAAAATCAGTTATAACTCCAAGAAATCTGAATTTAATCACTACCACAAGTTATAATTTAATATAATCAATAATTTAATGTTTTGACCTACTTACACTCAGCAAAATTTAACCAGAAAAACGACAAGTTATGATCAAAAGATATAGTAAATGTTTAAAAAATATATTATGGTAAAAGACATTGCCATTAAGCCCCCTTCAAGTACTCCGTCTGTCTTGACACACACTTAACCCATTGTCTTGCCACTTTTGGAAGACACTTTCATGAGTGTCCTTAGGTTCATCCTCCATCATCACAACTTTCCCTGTCGCACATTGCTTCCAGTATGGCAATTTCTGTCAAATAAAAACATTTGTCCTTATTCACCTTATTCAGCAGACCTGGCCCCCTGGTGTCTTTTGACTCTTCCCCAAAGTCAAAATGACCATGAAAGGTAAACATTTTGAGTTGATTCACCATATCCAGGCAGCCACGACTGTACAACTAAAAACATGCACAAAAGAGAACTTCCAGAACTGCTTCAGAAAATGGCAAGAATGATGTGGATAAATGTATTCAAAGCCAGCATGTACATTATAAGGGGAATTAATGGCACCATGTCTTTTACTGTAATGTAATTTTGAATTTAAACATTCACCTTATCTTTTGATCACACCTTGTAATTTCTGATAAATAAATATTTATTTGATCATAAGACTTGCAAATATATAAGAATAGGGCTCAAAATTTATTGAAACCTGTGTTTTCCCCCTGACTGAATATTTAGGATCTTTTCTGAGAACAGCAGTTTCTCCTTCATTTCCTTCTGGGAACGGGTATTTTCCTCTCCTCACAGTTTTGTTTTCATTCAAAATTACTATTTTCACCTGGCTCTATCTCTCTGGCTATGGTTGATTAATCAGGAGAGATATTAATCCATACAAATAATTTCCTTGGGGATTTTTTTGAAATTTTCAGGCTTTTTTTGTGGCTGACATTATTGGAGAAGCATTTTGAGATCTTTGATGAGTCAGGTGTGTTGTCATGAAAAAGCAACTTGCAGTGAGAAAGAATGAAGCAGATAGGTGGAGAAAAATGCAGGTGAAAAACTGAAAAGGAGGTATGGTAGTATTCAAATCTTTGGTTCTTGTGAGGATTTTGTTTGTTATTAATTTTAGAAAAAATTTACCTTATTTGCCTACATTTGTGCCACCTTGGTGTCAGATCCCACAGGATCTTGGAAGCTAAGCAGTGTTGGGCCTGGTTAGTCCTTGGATGGGAAACCATCTGGGAATACTGGGTGCTGTAGGCTTGGGAGAAGCACCTGCAGCCCACTCCTGAAACAATCAGCCATTGAAAACCCTATAAATAGAAGAGCACTGACAATAGGAGCTGGCATAGCACAGTGTTGGAGAGAGTTTCATCTGTTATACATAGGTCACTATGAATGGGACCCAACTCGACAGTACCTAAGGAAAAGAAAATCTGTTATTTCATATTTTGATCAATCAACAGTTCATTGGAATTTTCCTTTTCTAAGTAAGTTCATAGATTGGAAGGCACTCAAAAGACTATAGGGGAAGAGTTGCCTCCATAGAGTAGAGTCTACCTTGATGATGGAAATGGAGTAAAACCTCAGGGACCGCCATCTGCTGATGTGGCATGACTCAAAATGAGGAGAAACAACTGTAAACATCCATCAATAATTGGAACATGGAATGTACGTGCTATGAATCTAGGAAAATTAGAAATCATGAAAAGAGAAATGGAGTGCATAAACATTGATATCCTAGGCATCAGTGAGCTAAAATGGACTGGCATGGGCCACTTTGAGTCAGATAATCATATGGTCTACTATGCTGGAAATGACAAACTAAAGAGAAATGGGGTTGCATTCATCGTGAAAAAAGACATCTGAAGATCTGTCATGAAATGTAATGTTGCCAGTGTTAGAATAATATCCATACACCTACAAGGAAGGCCAGTTAATACGACTATTATTCTAATTTATGCTCCCACCACTAAGGCCACAAATGAAGAAAGGGAAGATTTCTATCAGCTCCTGCAATCTGAAATAGATCAAACATGCAATCAAGACATACTCATAATCACTGGTGACTGGAATGCAAAGGTTGGAAACAAAGAAGAAGGCTTGGAAAATAAGGTCTTGGTGACAGAAACGAAGCTGGAGATCACATGATAGAATTTTGTCAGACCAATGACCTTTTCATTGCAAATACATTTTTTCAACATCATAAATAGACACTATACACATGGACTTCACCAGATGGACCATACAGGAATCAAATTGACTATATATGTACAAAGAGACGATGGAAAAGCTCTGTACAAAATGTCAAAACAAGACCAGGTGCTGACTGTGGATCAGACCATCAACTTCTCATATGCAAGTTCAAGTTCAAACTGAAGCTGAAGAAAATTGGAACAAGTATACGAGAGCCATAGTATGACCTTGAGTATATCCCACCTGAGTTCAGAGACCACCTCAAAAATAGGCTTAACGCATTAGACACAAATGATAGGAGACCAGAAGAATTGTGGCATGACATAAAAGATATCATTCAAGAAGGAAGCAAAAAGCTCTGAAAAAGACAAGAAAAAAAGAAAAGACCATATTACATGACAAACGAGACAGTAGAACTTGCCCTTGAACTCGAAGTAGCTAAAGTAAAAGGAAAACATAATGAGGTTAAGGATCGAAACAGAAGATTTCAAAAGGCAACACAAGAAGACAAAAACAAATATTGTAATGACATGTGCGAAGAGCTGGTGGCAGAAAACCAAAAGGGAAGAACACACTCTGTGTTTCTCAAGCTTAAGGAAGTGAAGAAAAAATTCAAGCCTCAGATGGCAATAGTGAAAGATTCTACAGGGAAAATAAACAATGCAGGAAACATCAAAAGAAGATGGAATGAATACACAGAGTCATCATATAAAAAATAATTGGTAGATGACCAACAATTTCAAGAGGTTGCATATGAAGAGGAACCAATGGTGTTAAAGGATGAAGTTGAAGCTGCCTTGAAGGAACTGGAGAAACACAAGGCTCCAGGAATTGATGGGATACCAATAGAGATGTTTCAACAAACAGATGCAGCACTGGAGGTGTTAACATGTTTGTGCCAATAGGTTTGGAAAACAGCTACTTGGCCAACTGACTGGAAGAGATCCATATTTGTGCCTATTCCCCAAAAAGGGGATCCAACTGAATGTGCAAACTATCAGACAATATCATTAATATTGCACACCAGAAAAATTCTACTAAAGATCATTCAGAAGCAACTGCAGCAGTATATAGACAGGGAATTACTGGAAAATGAAGAGGAATGCAGAAGAGGGCAGGGAACTAGGAACATCATTGCTGATGTCAGGTGGATATTAGCTGAAAGCAGAGAATATCAAAAAGATGTCTATCTATGTTTTATTGACTATGCAAAAGCATTTGATTGTGTGGATCATAACAAATTATGGATAACACTTCAGAAAATGGGAATACCAGAACACCTAATTGTGCCCATGAGAAATCTGTACATGAACCAGGAGGCAGTTGTTCGAATAGAACAAGGAAACACTGAGTGCTTTAAAGTTGAGAAAGGTGTGCGTCAGGGCTGTATACTTTCACCCTATCTCTTCAATTTATACGCTGAGCAAATAATCCGAGAAGCTGGACTTTATGAGGAAGAACACAGCATCATGATTGGAGGAAGACTCATTAACAACCTGCGTTATGCAGATGACACAACTCTGCTTGCTGAAAGTGAAGAGGATTTAAAACAGTTACTGATGAAGATCAAAGAGCATAGCCTTCAATATGGGTTACGAATAAACATCAACAAAACAAAAATCCTTACGACTGGGTCAGCACTCAACTTCACAATAAATGGAGAAAAGATTGAGGTTGTCCAAGATTTTGCTTTGCTTGGCTCTATAATCAACACCTGTGGAAGCAGCAGTCAAGAAATCAAAGGATGCACTCCTCTAGGAAAAGCTATGGCAAAAGATCTCTTCAGAGTATTGAAAAGCAAAGATGTCACATTGAAGATGAAGGTGCATCTGACTCATGCCATGGTATTTTCAGTCACATTATATCATTGTGAAAGCTGGACATTGAATAAGAGAGACAGAAAAAGAATTGATGCTTTTGAATTGTGGTGCTGGAGGGTCTATTGAATATACTATGGACTCTCAAAAGAACCAACAAATCTGTCCTAGAAGAAGTGCAATCAGAATGCTCCTTGGAAGCCAGAATGGCCAGAGTGTGTCTTATGTATTTCGGGCATGTTGTCAGAAGAGATCAATCCCTAGAGAAAGATATCATGTTTAAGAGAGTTGTAGGTCAATGCAAAAGAGGAAAACCCTCCACCAGATGGGTTGACACAGTGTCTGCAACAATGGGCTTAAACACAAATAAGATCTTGTACCTGGCACTGTATCGGGAATTGTTTAGATCTGCTGTATGTAGGGTCGCTATGAGCCGGACTCCATTGGATGGCACCTAACCCCAACAACAAGTAAGTTCATGTTCAATTTCTGTAACTTCTTATCTAATAGACATGAACAATGGAATGGGCCTGGGTAATGCTTTTATATTCATGAATGTTTTAGCAGGATGGGTCCAAAGCAAGCAGTTTTGCTTCTTCACTCTGATGAGTTTTGTCTCATTATGCTATCAATAGATTCATGCACTGTTATCATTTATTTTTGATATCACAGCAGAAATTGACTTCCTGAACACCAAGCTGTCAGTTGACCATCTATCTCATCTCAACAGCTTTCTGAGCTGCTGTTAATGGTTCTTTCTCTTCTCTGTGTCTTTGACCTCTAAAATTTTCAGAATCGTGTTTACTCTTAGAAATTTTACTCTTTAACATTTATAATCACTTCCAAGTGATCTCAGGACTGAGATATTGTGAATACTTGGACTGTCTCAAAGTTTATATCTCTATCCCAGGCCAGAAATATCCTCGGAATGAAAGATGTATATATCAAATGGCTACTCTATATCTTGACTTGAGAAGTATAAAGTCATCTCAAAATTAGCATCCACATTCATACTCAGATTGCCTATGTTAAACTTACTACTCCTGCAATCATCATCTTAGTAAATGTCATAACATTCTGCCAGTTACATTATGCCTTCCCAAAAGAAAGACTTAGAGTAATTTTTGGCTTTTAAAAATATGCTATTTCCTATCAAAAAGCAAATAGTTTGGTTCTAAATTCAATATTTATTCCAAATCTGACTTTATTATCTAATTGACCACTATTTTGGTCAAAATTCTCATCACCTCTTGCATCTTTTGCTATTTTCTCCTCACTTCTAGCTGTACTTTGACTTTTGCCAAGTGAATTATTGTAAAAGCCTCAGATCAACTCCTTTCTGTCTCTACTTGAAAGGATACTTTAGAAAAATTATATCATTGCTGTATTTAGATCTTTCTATAGCCTTACTTGGGGCTGGGATTTAGCTCAGTTGGTACAGCGCTATGCTGCAGTCTCTCAGGTCCTGAGTTCATTTCCCAGCAGAGCAAAATGGGAACAGGGCCTGGCAATCCACTCCCAAGGCAATCCGGAAACAGTCAGCCATTGAAAACCCTATGAGTGTCACTTACGAGTCAGATACTGACTCGATGGCACCTAACAAACAAAGCATACATAGCCTTAGTTGTATCTCTAAATAAAAGTCCGAATCCTTACAATGACCTTTGAAATCTTATTTTACCTGACTACAGACTAAGTTTGATTTAATCTGATACATGACTTATCCCCTACAGCCAGGGCACACATAATTTCTTGGTCTGCCTTGAACACATCAAAAATGATACCACTTTTATCACCTTGAAATTTTTTTCTTCCATTTAAGAAAACAAAAATTGTTTGATTTGCTCCATTAAATCCCTCAAGTGTTAATTTTTGTCTTAATACACTATTCTCATTTTTCTTATCTTTGATGTTTTGTACATTTTAAAAGATTGATTATATTTTATTTTATTTAAAAAGTTCTCAGTTTAGATGTCTCCCTATTCATTTTTGGAAGTAATCCTATATTTATAACATCATTTTTAATCTCATTAGGTTTGATGAATTTGCCCTTTCTTATTACTTTTTCCATCAAGAAGCAGAAACAAAGGTTGTTTAATAGTTGATAAACTAATCTGTAAGTTTTAGTTAAACTTTGTAACTCAGTAAAGGAGTTTTTAATTTTACACGGGAATCCAAGACTCAGAGAAATTTAATCTATCACCAAATATCATACAACTAAATATCTGAGAAATAGGTTTTAAATGCACATTTCTGTTCCTCAGGCAAATAAACTCTTTTAGTTGACCACGGATCTATTCAAATTTTTCAGTGAGGCTACAACTTTTGTCACCACTCAAATTAAATAGTCCCATAAATGTGAAACTTTGCATATCATGTTTACATGTGCACACTGATTAATTTCTCTGAATCCTAACAAATATGTTTCATTAGTGAACAGTAATACACATAAAATTATATGGTGTTATCTGTATACATAGAAAATTGAGTTGCATTTTTAGGCCTGTTTATTAATAAATTTTACAAAGAAGCAAGATCATTTTATAACTAACCAGATGTTTGGAATTGAAAAATGCTCTGATTTCTTTCTTTTTAATATAATCTCTTTTAGAGTAAGGTTCTTGTCTTTATTTGTCTTTGATGCAAGTTGTTACTCTTAATATAAATAACATAGATAACAATGTTATGTAAACCTGCATAAATCATTGCAATCAGGATTTGGTACTTTAAGATTTTACCTATAATTGATAACAGCATAAGTTTATTATATAACTCAATTGAGAGGCAATTATTTTAATTTGGTGACGATTAAAGAAAAATTTTAAATTAGAGAATTATTTACATAAAATAATTTATATTACCCATTTACTTTAATGTATGTTTACACTGGCCTAAACATTTTTTATCTTAGTAATGTCAAACTATTATAATTTTAAGATTTTACAACATTCTGATTTGTTTCTTTACTCTGTGAATTCTTTGACATAGGGAGGTAGAATAAATATCTACCTCCTTTTATAAATTAATAAACCATATCCTAAAATACCACCATTGAAAACCCTATGAACAGCAGAGAAGCACTGACAATAGTGCTTCCCTTGCTGTATGTAGGGTTGCTAGGAGTCGTATACTGACTTGATGGCACCTAACAACAACAACAACATCCTAAAATAAGAGCCATTAAGTAGTGCATAAAAGTTAAAATTGGAACAAATGTACTGCATCTAAATATTATCCTGTATAATAAGTTGCTGAATGCTTTTTTCCTTCTGTCTCTCTCTCTGTCTCTGTCTCTGTCTCTGTCTCTCTCTCTCTGTCTCTCTCTCTCTCTCTCTCTCTCTCTCTCTCTCTCACCCCTCCTCTCTTTTTTGTTTGTTTTGGGCAAGGTATCACAATGTATCCCAGTGTGGATTCATACTTGCTATTGTAGTCCAGGCTGGCCTGGAATTTGCAATTCTCTTGCCTCAGCTTCCCAAATAGTATAATAATTGCTGAGATTACAGTCATGTGTCACCCATGCCCACCTCAAATTGTTCTCTTATCAACAAAAATCCAGTTTATATTTCTATTTATTTGTTTTTGGTAAATAATTATGTGGATGTTTTATTCCCTAACTATACTGATTAAGTATATTCTAAGCTTTTACAAATTACATTAATGTTGTATGGCCTTTGAATGAATAAAAAAAACAACATTTTAAAGAAATGACACATATACTCAACATTTTAAATATACATATGACTTTTAGAGGAACTTTAAAAGTATTATTAACTAAACTGTTTATTGATGGCCTTAATATAACAATTTTTTTTGGACCCAGGCACTGTTTCTTCAAAAAGAATGAGAAGAGATAAATGATAAAGAGCAGAAAGTAATCATAATTTCCTCTTTTAGGACATGATTAAAAGGGCAATTTAGAATGTAATAATTAATGTCAAGGATAATTGCATTACTGTATGACATGCTGAGACATTCTGTGTCATTTAATAGGCTTGAATTTGCAGATCAAACTTCTAAGTGCTGGTTAATTCTTCCTAGGCAATAGACCTATAATTTAGATAGAAGCCACAAGATGTACTATTTTGGATGCAATGGGGGAGCCATAGATGAATAACTTAGATTTAGGCAGCAATACTCATGGAGAATCTTCTCCATATTATTTAGAAAGCACTATTTTTTTCTACAAGATAAGGACTTTGTACTAAATAAGTTAGGCATGACTTTAAAGTTATAAAGTACATAGACAATATTAAGCAAGCATTAAGACACTGATATGCATACATTATATGCATACACATTGGCAAAAGATACATGCTTATATTTGCTCATTGCCTTATATGTTACTTTGAATGGCTAATAACTAATATACAAGAAAGTGAAAGTTACTTTTTAGCAAGAAGTCAAAACCAAATCACAATATTCAGCAGAATGGCAAATTCTATGAGATTATCAAAGCTTCTTTGATAGTAAAAGCATAGTATAGGTAAGAAATCTAATTTTATGGATTCAGGAAAGACTTTCTAAAATAGGGGCATTTATATTAATAAGTAAAGAAGAAACACATGCTAACTGGGTAGAGGTGGTATATAAAGGAGAAAGGCAAGAGAAAACATAATGTTTTTGTAGGAACTTCATGTATAACTGGACCATAAATCATCAGAGGGTGAACCCAGAGAGATCAGGAACTAGATAATGAGGGCCGTGGTAAAAAAAAGAGCAGATTGGATTTTATCCCAATGGTAATAGGAAGGATTGATGGGATTTACTAGTAACTTATAATCAGATTTGTCTTCTAATATGACAATGATGACTGCAGTGTGGAAAATGAATTAGAGTGAAGTAACTTTAGAAATAAAGAGGAAATACTTATGAATTTATTGCTATCATTCAAAAATGTAATGAATCACAACAAGGTAGTGAAAGTATAAGTGTAAGGAAGTAGGTAGATTGAAAAGATAAGGAGATAGTTATCAAAAATCATATGAAATGGGAGTCAAGGAAAATGTATTAGTTTCCTATTGTATCCATAGTTACCAGAAACTCAGTGGTGTAATACAATAAAGATCTATCATTTGACAGTTTGGTGGATTCAGTCTATCAGTGAGCAAAAATCAAGTTGTCAGTAGGGCTGTATTCTTTTCTGGAAGGTTTATGGGAGAATCTGTTTCCTTGCCTTTTCCAGCTTCTTGGGACAGATAGTCTTCATTATTCAGATCAGGACTCTCTCCTCAATCTTCAAAGCCAGTAATGTTGCATCTTTCTGAACATGATTCCAGAGAAAAATATGCCTCTGGGCACATTTGGGCAAGTTTATAGAATTTAAAGGACAGTTTTGTACTGGGTCCACCCAGATAATCTTGGAAAATCTCCTCCTTTCAAGGTCACAGATGTAATTACATATTTGCAGTTTGTTTTGCCATATAGGGTAACATATTCACAGGTACTGGATATAAAGACATGGACATCTTTGAAAGCCATTATTCTGTGTACCACAGAAAGGGAAAAGTCAAAAGTGAGACATTTATTTCCAATCTGAGTTGAAGACAGTATAGATTTTATTCACTGAAATCAATAAGAAGAATTAAGCAAAATAGGGTATTATGATTAATGTAATATGGTAAGAGGAAAAAAAGAAGATACATTATGAGACAAAAATGAAGTGGTGACTTAATTGCCGGTAGTAACTGTAATTAGAAAACAAAATAAATAACTAAGATGACATTTTGACAAGAAGATGTAGAACTATCTGCCTTGAAATAATTCCCTCTAAAACTATACATCTGTGAATCATTATTTTTTGTTAGAAAGTTTTTTAAAAGTTTTTTTTTTTTTTGGTGGGGGGTGCACCACCAAGCTACATCCCCAGCTCCTTTATAATCTTAATATGCAGCTTTTAAAGAAAATTTTATTAAGGTAAAATTCCTATAACATAAAATTAACCATTTTAAGATTAAGATGAATGTTTTGTGACATTAAATGCATTCACAATATTTTCAATTATCTTTATCTAGATCAAAAATATTTTCATCACCCCCAAATTAACTCCCAGATCCATTAAGTAACCACTTCTCATTTTTCCCCATTCCCAACCATTGACAGCTACTAATATGTTTTTTTCTTTTTCATTCCTATGTGGTTCATAGTACAGTTTTAAACCTTGGGAATATATATATATATATATATATATATATATATATATATATATATATATTTCCATTTTCTTGAAGAAATTGAATGGACTCGGACAAAGTAGATGTACACGAATAATAATGAACAAGAGTAGCATTTATGAGGTTTTGCCTAAGGTTATACTGTGCACGACTAACAGGGTGGCCTCCATTCTGTATAACCTAGATCTTAAAAGAATGACTTGTTACAGATTTACATGAAATCTTGCCTGGTCTTCATATGATATTTTTATAGGCAACTTCTAAGACGAAGGAAAAACAAAGATAAATAAAATACTGCATAACAAGACAAAATATTTTGTTATATTGGAAGAACTATAATATTATTTAAATTTCCTTATCTGTGGCTGGGTGCAGTGGTGCACTCCTGGAATCCCAGTGACTAGGGAGGCTGAGGCAGGAGGATTACAAGTTTGAGACCAGAGGCTCTCTGTGTAACTTAGCGAAACTCTGTCTCGAAAAGTAAAATCATGGGCTGGTGGTGCTTCAGCTCAGTGGTTCAGCACTTGGGAAGCATGCAAGTGAGAACCTGGGAGAACCTGGGTTCAACCCCCAGAACTACAAAACAAAGTTCTTATTAGAAGAAAATAGTGAATGATACAAAGTGATATAGAAGCTCCATCAGTAAGTTAATAGACATGACAAACAATCAGGTTTATTAATAGAGAGAACACAGCATATGTTAAAAGGAAATGATTTGTTACTTATTAAAACAATATATTTACAATTTACACTGCATTATTTCAGGTATGGAAATATCTTTACTCTTTTGTTGCTGTTAGGCGCCATCAAGTCGGCTTGGACTCATAGTGACCCTATGTACAGCACAAGAAACACTCCCAGACACTGTGCCATGACTGGCATTACTGTCAGAGCTTCTCTGCTATTCATATGGTTTTGGGACTGGATTGCCAGGTCCTTCTCTCTAGCTTGTAGCACTTGGTATTCCCAGGCAGTCTCCCATCCAAGGACTAATCAGGCTGACCCTGCTTAGCTTCTGAGGTCAGGAGGAATCCTATGCCAAGGTGCTGTTGCTGCAAACACCTTTCCCCTTTAGTCAACATTATGTAAACTTCTTAGATTATTTTTAAATAAAATTTGCAAGCTTGTTTATTTTTTCTTTTTCTGGTATATGTAAATATTTAGAATTAAGAATTAGAGTGGTAAAGAAGAGAGAGAAAACTCTCTACATAATCAAACTGAAAGAGTAATCCTTGAAATAGAGGCCAAGATTAAGCCTTAATATCCTCAGTCTCTAATTTACACAATTTTTTCTACTTTCCTCTTGATCTTAGTTCCCTAATATTTTCGTCTTAATTTTTTAAATCAAACCTAGTTTTCAGAAGTTATCTCAGATTTATTACTGGCAATGTCTCAAGAGCTAATAAAAGTTCAAAGTTAAATTACTTATAATTTAACATGGATTAAAACCATAAACCTAATGGATAAAGTGCTAATAGTGAAATTACTCGCGGGAAATAGCATACATATTGAGGGTAACACAGAAAAATTCGGAGGCATCTGCTAGTAAGAATAATAAGTCTTTCTTGATGTAGATCATGGCCTATCTTAGTTGTTCCCCATGAAAAAATAAGATGCATCGTAATTTGTTTGTTATTAAATGTTAATAGAGAGGGGGAAATAATGTCTGTTTTGCAATCTAGTGAATATTTACTGAAATAACTAATGTGTGTAAGAAAATATGTAAGGAGAAAATATAAAATATAGATATACCCTCACACCTAAATTTCTTAATGGGGCACAGGATTTTGATAAGTGATAGGTTCAAAGAGATATATATCACATACTTACTTTCCATGTGTAACAAGAATGTTATGAAAACTCATCACCAGAACAAAGAAAAAAAGATTATCACTGGGCCACTGAGAGATACTTAACAGACACAGTAGGTAGAAGTGCAATAATATCTGATTTTTAAACAGAAATAACACCAACTAAAATTGTGTGACCTGACCAAAAAATAAATGACCATTTGCAGACAATACTACATTTTCTAGGTACATTTGCATATGTGTTATCAATTGATCCCACTAAGGACCTTTGAGAGGATCACCGAATGTCAAGAACCATGATTACAGGGTCTGTACATGGCACAGTGTCACAAATGATGAAATCTGAATTAAACAATCAAGATGAGGAAACTGTAGAGGCAAGAAAATCAAAATTGCTTCAAGACAAACTTGTTCCCCAAACCCATAGCATTGTAATGGAAATGTTGCCACATTTCTTCCTGGTGAGACAGGGCCAGGTGCAATTAGCCAGGAATGGCACATTTGAAAATAAAGAAAAAGGAGATATTTTCTGGATACCACAAGAGTATTCACATGTACTGATTAGACAAAAAACAAATACATCGCAATGAATTTCTACCCATTATTCTCAACCTCCACCAAAAAATTGGGGCTGGGATTTAGCTCAGTTGGCAGAGTGCTGCGCTGCTGTCTCAGAGGTCCCGAGTTCAATTCCCAGTACCGCAAAAATGGGAGAAGGACCTGGCAATCCACTCCCAAGGCAATCCCGAAACTGTCTGCCATTGAAAACCCTATGAGGGTCGCTATGAGTCGGATACCGACTCAACAGCACCTAACAACAACAACA
>VMDO01022781.1:0-32870 GCA_007922755.1 Pedetes capensis | reverse complement strand
TCTAACAAGATAGAAACAAAGACCACTACAGGAAAAGTTTCTATCTTAAACAGAAATGGAACCCAAGGACATATAGAAAAATACTATATAGTAAAAGATAGAGAAGACTTGGATGGGAAACTTAGATGGGAAGGGGGGAGGGGGGAAAACATAGAGGAGGGTAAGGGGTAACCTATATGAATAATGCTTATCAAATTGCGTATATGAAAATTGTCACAATGAAAAGCATATCAAAATGAATCGCATTATGATGTACATTAAAAATTTCTTAAAAAAAAAAAAAAAAAAGAATTACCAGTGCTGGGATCACATGGGTGTGCCACCACCCGCAGCCAAAATGGTTTTTTAAAATTATTCCAGAGCAAGTAAATTGTTGTTTTGTTTTTTTACACAGGTTTTTGTATGTAGCCCAGGCTGGACTCAAACTCTTTTTTTTTTTTTTTTTTTTTTTTTTGGTACTGGGGGTTGAACCCAGGGCCCCGCGCCTGCATGCTCTGCAAGTGCTGGACCACTGAGCTGCATCCCCAGCCCATTTTTTTTTACTTTTTGAGACAGGGTCTCGCTAAGTTACTCAGACTACCTCTGGTCTCGAACTTGCGATCCTCCTGCCTCCGCCTCCCGAGCCGCTGGGATTACAGGCATGCGCCACTGCGCCTGGCTTGGCCTCAAACTCTTAATCCTCTTGCCTCAGGATCACTAGTGCTAGGATTACAGATATACGCCACCACATCCAACTAAGACATTTTAGGAAAAGAAAGAATTAAAAGTATGGAATACTGTGGAATGATGCAATAAGATCATAGAAAACTCAGTTAAATAGAGCGGGAACTCAAAAGAAAAGGGACTTCGGATTTGGTACTTCGAAGAGGATCCAAAAAGGTCCAGGGCCAAAAGGAAGATGATGTATTATACAGACCATTCACTTGAAGGAAGCTAGGGCAGGACAACAAATATCAAAATGGTAATAGGACCACATAAGAGACAGATCTGAACAAAGGTCAACAAAAATAAGTAGATGCACATTCCCTCAATAACATAAGCCCTCCCTAACCTTCAAAGAAAATTCAGAAAAAGAGACTGAAGAAGGAAAATGTACTAAGCAGATCACTTGTCTCTCAGAACATAATTACTTAGAAATGACAATATTACATGAAATCAAGGGATATGATAAAGAAAGGTAAGAAAAAATACAGTGACATCACTGTACTCTCAAACATGTCAGGGATTTTTAACTATAAATTTAATCTTTTATCATATGATATGGGCCACTAGATAACTCTTAAACATTAGAGAAGTAGTAGAGCCTTCTGTGAAAGAATTTGAACAATACATACAAATTTTTGCCCTCTCACCACATCTCCCTTTATATCCTCTGTTTCCTGAAATTCAGCTACTAAAGAGACAAATGACCAAGAGAGCAGAGATCAGTCACAACTACCTTTATCACATTACATTGTACAAAAAGACTAAGGTATAGTCAGGTATAGAATACAATGGAAGTACTTAAGGGACTGAGTCTTAGGTTTTGTTATTGGGATATATGCTAAAATGCTAACATTTATGGTTTCATTGTATCTGCCATTCCCTAAAGAAGCTCCTTTTGTCTGTTTTCTCATCAATTTTTTTATTTCCTTTTCATCTCTAGGTTTATCAAAAGTTTTTAATCCCTTATTTAAATTCTATTTATTACAAGTATTACTGAATGTATTCACTTTAGCAAGTATGGATACACATACAGAAAAAGACACAAATCAAAGTTTTCAAACATGTTAAATCCGAAATTATTTTGTACATAGTACTTTTGTTTTTCTCCTCATATCAACTTTAAAAATGTTCTGCTGTGTTTGAATCCCAGTGAAAGGGAAGAAGATTGCAGGTTCAAGGCCACAGGCAACCTGTATAAGTTAGCGAGGATCTATTTTAAGATGAAAAAAAAAAAAAAAAAAAAAAAAAGAAAGGAGCCTGGAGATACACAGCTCCTGGAGGTACAGTGGTAGAGCACCAGCAAAGTATGTGTAAGGCCCTGGGTTCAATTCCCCAGGACCACAAAAACAAATAAACGGAAATGTTCCATTGTGGAAAAATTTAAACAATCCACTTGGTATAAGAAAGTCGATAGCAGTAGAGAACTTGCACAGTATATGCAAGGTCCTGAGATAGGTCCTCAGCAACACATACATACATACACACCATCCCAC
Organism: Pedetes capensis; assembly: GCA_007922755.1. Taxonomy (NCBI): domain Eukaryota; kingdom Metazoa; phylum Chordata; class Mammalia; order Rodentia; family Pedetidae; genus Pedetes; species Pedetes capensis. The sequence goes on along the minus strand of VMDO01022781.1, from coordinate 30,672 downwards.
TCATGAAAGGCCCCTGAAATACTATCATTTGGAGATGCTCTCTAATCACATTGTCACAAACACTCCTCATTTCTCTGTTAGACTAAATCACCTATTCAAGCTAGTTTCAGACATCAATGGCACCATTTCATATGCGTGCATGTACCATATTTAAACCATACCAACTTGTATAAGGTTTCTATGTTTTCTGTAATGATGTATGATTAATACATTTGTAACTGATTTTCCCTCACTTGTTCAAGTATCTCTGGAAAAATAAAACTGTGGAACAAGGTAGTATGTACAGTAATAAAAACATGGTGACTTAAAGGATGATACAGAGAAAAGGGATTAGCTCAGAGTTCAATACCTGGCATGGAGTGGGGGAAAGATGTTGCAGTATTTTGGAAACACGATTTAAAAAAGATGTAATGATGACAATTTATTGCACCACTGAATCATTCTTATAGACCATTCTGTGTTTTCATTTTACTCTCTATTAGCATAGCTGAGAGTAATCGGAGAGTAATGATAAAATTAGTCTGAACATGACAAAATCATAAAATGTTTACTGACAGAAGAAAAAAAGATCACCAGAATCTGACGATGTTATCTTAGATTTATATAATGACCTAAGGGACCCATGTGCTAAATTTTTTTTCCCAATACTTGGGGGATGAACCCAAGGCCTCATACACACCTTGCACCTTGCTCTACCACTCGTCTGCACCTCCAGTCCATTTATTATTTTATTTTTATTTTGAGACTAGGTCTCACGAAATTATGCAAGCTTCATCTGGCCTTGAACTTGAGATCCTCCTGCCTCTACCTCCCAAATGTCTGGGATTACAAAGGCGTGTGCTACCACATCCAGCTCATGTGCTAATTGTAGAAGAAAAAAACAGATTTTGTACTGGTATTTTTAGTGTTTTGGTCTTTTGAAGATCTCTCTTGTTTCTAGGTGCTGTCAAGTGGGTGTCCAACTCACAGTGACCCTACATACAAGATGAAATACTCTTGTCAGTGCCGCTCTGCTATTCATAGGGTTTTCAATGGCTCATTGTTTTTTGGGAGTGGGTTGCCAGGTCCTTCTCCCAAGCTTATAGCACCTGGTGTTCCCAGGAGGTCTCCTATTCAAGTAATAACCAGACCCGACCCTGCTTAGCTTCGGAGATCTGATGGGATTGAACACCACAGTGGTACAGCAGCAGGTGTTGAAGATCTCTACAAAGGAGTAAAACACTGATCCTTACAAATAATTACCACTGTGCAAAAAATAAAGAACTAAAATTAGGTCTGATAATATTATATTAAGAGTCAAATGGCTTTCTGAAAAAGTAGCAACTTATACTCTCACCACAAGCATGTTTTTCTAGATAATCCATGTTTCTAACATACAAACAGAAGACATGATACAATATTGTTTTTATTAAAGGTCTTTCCTTTCTTCCTTCCTTTTTTTTTGGGGGGGGGGAGGCAATCCAGGGGGGTTGAACCCGGGGCCTCATGAATGCTAGGCAAGTGACAAGTGTTCTACTGCTGAGGCAGATCCCTAGACCCCACCCACAGTCTCATGCGCTTCTTGTCTCAGCCACCCGAGTCACCAGGACTACCCCGTGTGCCATGGTGCCCTGCTAGGAATGTTTCTTTAATCTAGGAGTAACCTCATTTAATAAAGAGGTATGTGGTGAAGCAAATAAAAAGTTGGAAATATTTTATATTCAGATGAATAGAAAATAGAAAATATGTATTTAAAAAAAACTATTAATAGCTCGGGCTGGGATTTAGCTCAGTTGGTAAAGCGCTGTGCTGCAGTCTCTGAGGCCCCGAGTTCAATTCCCAGCACCGCATAAATGGGAGAAGGACCTGGCAATCCACTCCCAAGGCAATCCCGAAACAGCCATTGAAAACCCTATGAGGGTCGCTATGAGTCGGATACCGACTCGACGGCACCTAACAACAACAACAACAACATTAATAGCTCACCTGTATACAGAAAAGAATCAAAAAAGGCAAGCCCAAGACTGCTACCCCACTGCCCTGATAAGGCTGGTTTATCTCTGACTAACCTATTTGCACAACCAATTTGGTTTACACTGAACATACACCTTTTGGTAAACTTCATGATTGACACCATCTCCCTACATGTGTGCACCTCCGGACTCCTGGGGTCAGGTGAATTTCCATGGTAAATAACACATCATACGTGTTGTCTAAACTCTTTTCCACATGAATTTGGAACATCCTGTGTGACTCTAACTGGAGAAAATTCTTAGAGACTTGCACTAGTTTCCTTCAAACTACACTCAATTTGAGTTTTCCCTTGGTGATTCTACTTTGTGTTCTTTCACTGTAATAAATCTTAGCTGAAGCACTATGTAGATACTAAAGCCTCCTGAGTCCTTACAGCAAACCCATCAAACGTGGTTTGAGTTCCTCATGACACACCTGTAAGTACACTAACCAAACACAACTTCTACTGATATTTTCACACGTTCTATTTCCATTCTTTTTTCGAAGTTATAAACACAATATCTGGAACACTGTGTATACTTACTTTTCTATCTTTCCATGTTTTTCTTATCTGCAGTTTAGCTCAATGGGTAGAGTGCTGCTCTGTATTCTCTTAGGACCTGGGTTTAATCCCCAGCACCACAAAAAAGGGAGAAGGTTGTGGCAGTACACTCCTGAAGCAATCCTGTAAACGACTGTTTACAAATGCCACTGAAAACCCTATGAGAGTTAGGGTTAAGGTTAGTTGGACCCAACTTGATAGCACCTAACAACAAACCGAAGTTTTATTTGTAGAAAAATAAATAAGAACAAGGTCTGGGGACATAGCCTTGGGCTTGATCTCTGACCCCACAAAAAGGGGTAAGAGGGGGCAGCTGTATCACAAAATATGTGCATGGCATTCACAACATGGAGTTGTGATTTGATTAGTTTTGTTTGTATTTTTACTGAGATATAATTCACCTGCCATAAAACTCACTCTTCGAAAAGGGTACAAGTGGTGTTATGTGAACTGAGAGGAAGTTAGCACTCTCTCTGAGGATGGAAGAGGCTCTAGGGCCTGACAACACACATACAGTTAAGGTGTTGCCACCTACTTTGTGGCATCTAACCATTGTCTTTTAAACAAAGGAATGCATGAAGATGTAAATGGAAACAGGATTACATGGTGTATTAGGGAATCTGAAGTACAGGTGTAAGTAGGCCATTTGTTACATAATAGAATATGGACCTAACCCTGCAGGGAACATGGGAACCACTGAATGATTCTAATGAGAAACTCAGAAGAACAGAAGGAACTATAAATAGCAACAGGGTTAAGATTTTTCTTTATGATTACCAATGATTTTCTTTCTCTTTTCATTATATTAAAAATCTTTTGTGGTATGGGAATATTTGTTCCATTAATATATTTGAAAAATAAAAAGACAAACAACTGTGTTACCTACTGACTTTTTATGATATATTTAGCGATGCTTTGTGATGACTCTATTACAGGCTAATAGTAAAAACAATCATGATATTAACTATTAACTGTTGAATTCTTTTCTTGGACCAGGTACGTTCTAAGTACTTTACATGCATTAATTTCATCTTCACAAGTCACATGAGCTATCTATTAATAATTATCCCTATTTCATTTTAAAAAAAGGGTTCAAGTGCTTTTTATTATGTGTACCCATCACCACAATCTAATTCCAGAATATTTTCATCACCCAAATAAGAAACCCTGAACCCAGTAGCAGTCAAGTCCCTGTTTCACTCTGAGCGTTTGGCAATCACTAGTCTACCTTCTTCCTCTATGGTGTATCTTTCTTTTTTTAAATTGAATTAAAAAAAAAAAAAAAAAAGGAAAAAAAACCCCACGCTATGGAGCTAGAGATGTAGATTAGGGGTACAGTACTTGCCTGGCATGTGAGATGCCCATGGTTCAATTCCCAGCAGAGCAAAATAAATATTTTACCCAAGCGCGGTGGTACAAGCCTGTAATCCCAGTGGCTGGGGAAGTGGAGGAAGGAGGATCTCAAGTTCGAGACCAGAGGCAGTCTTCGTAACTCAGTGAGACCCTGTCTCAAAAAGTAAAAAAAAAAAAGGCTGAGGGTGCAGCTCAGTGGTCCAGCACTTGCAGAGCATGCAAGCGTGAGGCCCTGGGTTCAACCCCCTAGTACCAGAGGGGGTGGGAAAAAAATACTAAGAATGCCACATTTTCCAGTATTATGTAATATTATTTGGGGAAAAGTACATCACAACCCACAGGAAACATATTTTAATTTATCTGATGAATTCTATTAATTTACATTTGTCCAAAATTTTATTAGATGTGCTAAGTCAGAAATAAAGTGATATGCCAAACACTTACTTAAAATATATATCTGGTGCTGGGCACGGTGGCGCACGCCTGTAATCCCAGCAGCTTGGGAGGCAGAGGCGGGAGGATCGCAAGTTTGAGACCAGAGGCAGTCTGCATAACTCAGCGAGACCTAGTCTCAAAAAGAAAAAGAAAAAAAGAAAAGAAAAAAAAAAACAAAAAGGGCTGGGGGCACAGCTCAGTGGTCCAGCACTTGCAAGCATGCAGGCAGGAGGCCCTGGGTTCAACCCCCAGTACCACAAAAGGAAAAAAGAAAGAAAGAAAGAAAATCTATATCTATGTCTATATCTATGCCTGCAGCTGTAGCCCTGTGGCATCCGATCCTGTCAGATCTCGGAAGCTAAGCAGGGTCGGGCCTGGTTAGTACCTGGATGGGAGACTGCCTGGGAACACCAGAAGCCGTAGGCTTAGGAGAAGGACCTGGCAACCCCCTCCCAAAAATCAATCTGCCATTGAAAACCCGATAAACAGCAGAGAAGCACTGACAATAGTGTTTCCCGTTGTACAGAGGGTCACTGTAAGTCGGAAACCGACTCGACGGCACCTAACAACAACAACATCTATATCTATATAGATATGTCTGGTCAAGCACCATGGCACACACCTGTAATCTGTGGCAATTTATTTATGATCTATTAACAGGGGTTTTTTTGTACATCCTTATTTTATACTCATATTTGAAAGGAATTACTTTGTCCAACATATTATCTGCTTCACCGCATATCTTTCTATTAAATGAAGTTACTCCTAGATTAAAAAAACATTTCTAGCCAGACACTGTGGCACATACCTATAATCCTAGTGCCTGGGGAGACTGGAGCAGAAGTATCACAGGTTCAAGTCAAGGAGCAGCCTGCACAATTTAGCAATACCTTGTTGCAAAACAAAAAATACAAAAGGTGCTACAGGGACAGCTAGGTAGTAGAACACTTGCCTAGCATGTGCAAGGTCCAGTACTCAGAGGTAAGGGGGTGGAGGAGTCTGATGTATCAAGTCAAAAAGCTCTGAGGTCTTAATATCTATTACCTACATCCCTTCCAAACACAAAATAAACAATTTCATGTACCATAACTGTTATTCACTAGGTTGTTTTTAGTTTTGTGTATTTCTTTTGGATTTTTAAGAGACCAGGTCTGACCCTGAACTGCTGCACTTAAGTGATCCCCTCCTGCCTCAGCCTCCTGAGTAGCCTCCTGAAGATGTGCATCACTGCACCTGACTTTTTCCACCAGGTATTTTTATTCATCTGGTTTTTTTCCCCCTCTCCCAAGGGCTGGGGACCAAATCCAGAGCCTTGATTATGCTAGGCAAGCACTGCACCACTGAGCTATACACCCAATCTGATTTTTTTCTCATTTTTATTTTTGGCAGTACCAGTGGATTGAACACATGGCCTCTCATATGCTTTGCAAGCACTCTACCACTGAGCTGGACCCTCTGCCCATTTTTTACTTTTTATCTTGAGACAGGGTCTTGCTAACTTATGCAGGCTGCCTCTGGCCTCGAAGTTGCAACACTAGTGCCTCCGCCTCCTGAGTCATTAAGAGTACAGCCATGTACCACCATCCCCAATCCTAATGGGTATTTTTAAGTTTGTACTGACACAAAAGACTTCTTAAAAGTTTCAGTTTATCCTGAATTATTAATAAAATATTAAATAGTAGTCAATGTTAAAAATCAAAGCCACAAATCTCTATCCCCCGAATCAGATGGAGGCACAGAAATACAACTTAGAGTCAGAAGAGAATTGGCAAGGAAAGCAGTATATTATCATCTTCTCAAAAGCAACAGAAATGACACGAAGAAAATTTACTGAATAATGCTACATATACCAAAGATATCAGCCACATTAATAGCTACAACACAAAGTGAGTTATCCTTTGCTACAGAATGAATGTTTGCATCCCCTAAAAAATTCACAGGCTGAAATTTAACTTTTTCATGTGAGGTATTTGGTCTAATAGAAGATGCTTAGATCAAGAGGGTGGGAGTCCTCATGAATGGAATCAGTGCTCCTATAAAAGATACCCTAGAGACCCTTTCTCCCTTCTGCCATGTGAAGAAGAGACATGGTAAGAATATCAGGCTGTCTATGAACCAGGAGGAAGCCACACCTCACTAAATATAAAATCTGCCCACATCCTTACATTGGACTTTCCAGTCTCCTGTGAAAAATAAATACCTTAGACCAGCCAGTCTAAGGTATTTTGTGATAGCAATCAACAGACACTAGGACACTCCTCATGTCTCTCAAGGATGAAATTTTGAAGACTATGCCCATAGAAAAGTAACCCTCAGTGGCTAGCAGATTAGGTTCAAGGCATCTGTCATCACTGTGGACTACAATGGCTATGTCAGTCTGAGTGTTAAGTGGTCCACAGTGGTGGCCACCATCTAAGGTGGTCATAATCCTAGTCAAGCAAGCGCTCTACTATCCCTGTGCAGCAGGGATACTGGGGCAATAAGATCAGCAAACTTCATACAAGATGACCAGCTGCAGTGGCTCTGTGCTAGCATGCCTCATCTCCAGCCCCAGGGGCACTGGCATCATTTAAGCACCTGCACCCAACCAAGAGGCAGCCAGTATGGACAGGATTAATGACTGCTATACCTTGCTCAACTGCAGCTGTAGCCCTGTGGCATCTGATCCCGTCAGATCTCGGAAGCTAAGCAGGGTTGGGCCTGGTTAGTACGTGGATGGGAGACCGCCTGGGAACACCAGAAGCTGTAGGCTTGGGAGAAGGACCTGGCAACCCCCTCCCAAAAATCAATCTGTCACTGAAAACCCGATGAACAGCAGAGAAGCACTGACAATAGTGTTTCCCCTGTTGTACAGAGGGTCGCTATGAGTCAGATACCGACTCGACAGCACCTAACAACAACAACAACAACAACAACAACAACAACAAACCTTGCTCAGAGACTGCACTGCCACCATGAACAACTTTACCACGGCCACTATGGAGCCATTTCTAACATCTATAGCTATCACATTTCTAACCTCTTTGAAGACAATATTCACCAGGCTTCCCTTATCAGGAATTCAATAACCAGACTCTGTACATTAGAGTCTAGCACAAGACCCAGGCTCCAGCAATAGTTACTACATAATATTTTAATACATGAAATATAAACTAATTAAGCCTATTTAAAGAAAAAAAGGGGGGGGGGGGCCAGGTACCATAGCACACACCTATAGACCCAGGTATTTGGGAGGCTCAGAAAGAAAAATTTCAGAAAGATTCAAGACCAAGAAGCCAGCCTGTGAAACCTACCAGGATCATGTCTCAAAATAAAAAATAAAAAGAGGGGTTGGCAGTGGGACAGCTTAGTAGTGGAGAGCTTGCCTAGCATCCTTGAGGTCTTGGGTTCAACTCCTAGTACAAAACAACAACAAAAATCTATAACCAAGAAACAAAGAATGACCAAACATTATGTACCATAGTGTTTATTACCAATTTACCTACTTCAGGAAAGAAGGGAAACCTAAATACATACCAAAAGAGGAACAGTTAAATCTGGCATTATAGAATCTTTAATGATATGAGAAAAGGAAACCTTCACTTTATGAAAAGAGGATGTGAATTAATAGGGAGAAATTCTTGGGTTTACCATAAAACTAAAATCCCAAAGGCAATAAAATAGATAGCAATGTAAAGGGAAATGTTTGAAATATCTTGAGAGTGTTCTCGCCAAGAAAGTGACAGTAAAAAGACTCAAAGGTATAAAAAGGAAGATGGGCACAGTGGTACACACCTGTAATCCCAGCAACTCAGGAGCCAGAGGTAGAGGCAGGAGGATCGCAAGTTTGAGGCCAGAGACAGCCTACATAACTTACAGAGACCCTGTGTCTCATGGTAAAATACGCAATATGGGTAGGGGTGCAGCTCAGTGGTAGGGCACTTACAAAGTATGCATGAGACCCTGAGTTCAGCCCAATAGTACTAAAAAAAGACAGAAAGGAAGTATCTAAATTAAAGGCACTCTGCAAATGGCAGTCCTAGAATCCTTAAATGTCATGACATTGACATTTCTGTCATTTGAGAACTATTCCAAATAAAAAGAAATTAAAGGTATAACTAAATTCAGTAAGTGATCCTTGATTCAAAACTAGATTGAAAAAGTAAGTTCTAAAGACCATTACTGTTAACCAGGCATTGTGGCGCACTCCTATAATCCCAGTCACTCTGGAGGAAGATGCAGGAGGATTGAAGAGTGTGAAGCCAGGGACAACCTTTGTAACTTGGCAAGACCCTGTCTCAAGATAAAAAGTAAAAAATGCACTAGGCATGCAGCCCAGTGGTAGAGCACTTGCAAAGTATGTGCAAAGCTCTGGGTTCAGCCCCCAAGTACCACACACACACACACACACACACACACACACACACACACACACACACAAAAAAAAAAAAAAGGAAAGAGAAAAGAACAGAACATTACTATCAGTGGGGAAATTTTAAATATGGCTAAATATGGAATTAGATAATAGTAGTAAATATATATTAAATTTTCTCAGCATGACAACTATATTGTGGCTGTGTGAGAGAATCTTCTTAGGAGATACATGCCAAGTAGCATACTCAAGAAGTCTGACACCTCAAGGTGACAAATGATTTAACAAAAACATATTTACACATGGGCTGGGATATGTGTAGTTCAGTGGTGGAGCACATGCTTAGTTAGCATGCACAAGGCCCTGGGTTCAATCCACAGCACCCAAACTAAACAAAATTTATAGAGAGCAAAAACACTGGACAAAATACTAATAATTAGTGAATGTAGGTGATGCCATGTATCAGTGTAGAATGTACTTACTACTTAGTCAACTATTCAATAGGCATGAATTTTTCTTTTTTAAATTTAATGCTAAAACCAATTTGAAAACTGTATCATGGCCAAGTCTGGGGTTTAGCTAAGTTGGCAAAGCACCGCTCTCCACTCTCTGAGGACCCAGGTTCAATTATCAGCACCGTAAAAATAGGAGAAGGATGTGGCAATCCACTTCTGAAGCATGCCTGAAACAGCCATTGAAAACCCTATGAGGGTTCCTATGAATCAGACCCCAAATTGAGGGCACCTGACAACAGCAGCAGCCTAGTGGCTAATCATGTTTAGCTGAGGTAACAAGTCATGAGCAAAGTCCACTTAAGCCACAGACTCCCTTGCCAGACATATACATGTTTCACACTATTTCTGCATTAAAATATACCATTTAGATTAGGGCTGGGGATGTGGGCTTAGTGGTAGAGCACATGTTTAGCATGCATGAGACCCTGGGCTTAATCCTCCGTACGACAAAAAATATATAAAAAGAGCAGCTTTAAAGGGAATACTTCTTTTTGGTTTTTTTGTTTTGTTTTGTTTTGTTTTTGGTGGTGCTGGAGATTCAACCTAAGGACTCCTGCATGTTAAGCAAGAGCTCTACTACTCAACTATATCCTTAGCACCCGTTGCTCTTTAAGAATGAAAACAGTCTGGACAGGGGTAGGAGGATTGCAAGCCGGTGGGGAGAGCAAGGAGGAGGGAGGGAGGCAGGAGCAGGAGTAGCAGCAGAAGCAGCAGTTTTAGCTAATGAGTTATTTCACCAAGTGAACACTTATCATTATACCTACTCAATTCCTGTATAGTTCCAGAGTGTGAGCATCTCTAATGCTCTAGGTGTGATTCTAATGTTTAAAGATGTGGGCATAGCATTATTATAAGTAGACGTTTTTTTATTTTCCCTTCTTCCTCACTTTTTCTTTTGTAATCTCAAAATAGTATAAAATGTAATTTATACATACAGGTGGATAACATATAATCATTTTATGTATGCACAATGGTGTTTAAGCAAAATTAGGCAAAGCATATAGCATTTTATGGCAGTTTAAATATACTTTCAAGAGGTATTTTAATTATATAAGGTATTTACATTTAGAAACAAAATCTCTATAGTACCACTCCTCCAGGTAAATTTACTCATCACTCTTTTTGAATAATTCAGGTACCTGAGATTAGGTCAACTAGCATTGGCCCTGCATGAACCTTACACTTAGGACTAAAGAGAGATATGTGTAAACAAAACAGTCTCTAAAGTCTAAAAAGAGAAAGATGTAACCAAAACAATCATCATCAACAGCAGCAGCAGCAGCAAGTTAAGAGCTAGGAATGAAAAAGTACAATGCTATTATAAAAAGTAACAGAGGGAATGGAGGTGTAGCTCAGTGGTATAGTGCTTGCCTAGCATGTGCTAGGCTCTAGGTGCAATCCCCAGCACCATTAAAACAACAAAAACAACAACAAAAAATCATGTGCACAAGAGATAGAACAAAGAAATAGTGGAACCCTGGTTTAAATAAGGCAATCAGGATTTTCTCTTCAATATACATACCATTTCATCTGGGACCACTATGCAAAAAGCAGAGAAAAGAGCATCCTGAGTTCCGTAAGAAGCAACGAAGTTCCTAAGCTGGATCTACTGGAAGAATAAACTATCTCACTGGGAACATAACATAAAAAGCAAGGGATGTAACATCAGACTAAACCTATCACAACTAATTCAACTTACTACAACTTACAAGCTGTACAACCTTAAGCAAATTATGGTATATATCTGGGCCAATTTTCTCTCTGAAAAATAGGACAAATCTGTGTTGCTGTAGAAATCCAAAAAACTAAGATTATGAAATAGCTCTTAGACGATAAAAATTTCAACACCTCCTCAATTCACTCAAAACTTGTTTTAAAATTATTTAAAAGCCACCTATAAGAATTAGTTAAGCAAGGTGAAATAGCACACACCAGTGTTCCCAGCAACTCAAGAGGCTGAGGCAGGTGGATCGAAAGTTCATTCGAGGCTAGAGGCAGGCTGTTTTAACTTGGTAAGACCCTATAGCAAGATTAAAAAAAAAAAAAAAAAAAAAAGAGGTTTGGGGAGTGGCTCAGTAAAAGAGTGCTCACAAAGTCTGTGCCAGGCCCTGGGATCAACCCCCTAGTACTGCAAAAATATAAATAAACAAATTTATGAATGCCTGTTTATAACTTGAAGTTAAGCAAGTAGCACACACCTGTAATCTTAGCACTTGGGAGGCAGAGACAGTAGGATAGACACAAGTTTGAGGCAGCCTGGGATACAAAGTGAGGCCTTGTCTCTAAATAAATAAATAAATAAATAACAGCAATTAATCAAAGTTTGAAATGGAAAAAAATACTAATCATATGCCTTGCACATTGCTTTAATTCCTTCTTTCATTCATGAAATAGTTATTACAAGCTTACTATGTGGCCAGGTATTATTAAAATGTAGGTACTGTTCCCATCACTGCAATAAATAAAATAAAGTGATAGGATTATAGAGTTGAGCAAGAAAAACTCCCTGCCTTCATAAGCTTAAATTCTACTTGCATGGAAAAGACCTACAAATTAAAACCGCAGGTGCTATGAGTAAAAATAAATAGAGAAGCAAATCATCAACGACAGGAGAAAGGGAGGGCTATTTTACAATGGAATTTTCTTTAAGGAAATAACATTTTAACAAAGTATGAAAAATGGAAAAAGCTTATGACAATATGGAAAGAAAATCCTCTAACAGAGTCACAATAAAGTTTCTGACAGTGGAATAAGTTGCCTGTGTTGTAAAAGAGCAGATATAGCCTGAATTTCAGTTTTACCATGAACTGTGAACAGTCAAAAACAAACCGAAAAATGTTTTCCAGATCACCAAACTAAGCCCTGAAGAAGGGCAAGGAAACATTTCAAATTCAGTTCTCCAAATCCTACAATATTTAAAAGATCCCAGTAACTGACAGCACCATACAATATGGAAATAGAAAGTATCTATAACAGGTTAAGATTTTCTGAATAAAGTTGGAGGATTTATACTACCAGATGCCAAAAGTTATAATAATGTAATTAAGTACAGTTTTGGAATACGTACTGACCAACAGAACAGAAAGGAATATAGATTTTTATCCTCAAGTTGTTTTGTTTTTTGCAGTGCTAAGGACTGAACCCAGGGCTGTGAGCAAGTTAGATTTTCCCTCCAGATTTCTGCTTTTAGTAAGGATTCAGAGAAAAACATAATCTTTTCAACTGGACTTCATAAAATATAAAAAGTTCTGCTCTTTGAAAGTCACTATTAAGAAAATTAAAGCCAAGCGAGGCAGTACACGCCTGTAATCCTGGTAACTCAGGAAGCAGAGGCAGAAGACCACAAATTCAAGGCCAGAGGTAGCCTGTATGACTTAACAAGACCCTGTCTCAAGATAAAAAATTCAAAAGGGGGCTGGAGGGTGCAGTTTAGCAGTAGAGCACTTCCAAAATATGCACAGGGCCCTAGGTTCAACTACCCCCCCCCCCCCGCAAACCACCAAGAAAAGAAGAGGGGAGGGAAAGGAAGGGGACAGTAAGGGAGGGGAAGAGGAAGGTAGTTGGGGAGGGGAAGGAAGGGGAGGAAAGGGAAGGGAATAAAAAAAAGATGAAAATTAAAAAGCAAGCCACAGGGCTTCAGGGTCTAATCCAATGGTAGAGCTTCACAGCATGCACAAGGCCCAGGTTCAACCCTCAGCACTGGTCGCCGCCAATAAAAATGCCACAGACTGGAAATAATATCTATAATATAAACATGTACCTAGGTAATTCAGTAAAACTGTCGAATTAGAAAACTGGCAAAAAATTTCAGACACTTCACAAAGAGATATAATTGGCCCAAAAGCCCATGAGATGATGCTTGCCATGATACATCAGGAAATAAAATTTAAACCACAATGAGATACTCCCACTACACTCACTAGAACAGTAGCCTCCAACCTTTTTTGGCAGCAGGTACCAGTTTCAGGGAAGAGTTTTTCCAGGGATGGGGACAGAAGGGGTGCAGGTTACAGGATGATTCAAGCAACAGGGAGTGGTCAATACAGATGAAGCTTCACTCAAGCTTGCTCACAAGTCATCTCCTGCTATGTGGCCTGGTTCTTAACAGGCCAAGGACCAGTGTGGTCCACAGGGGTGTGTGTGTGAGGACCACTACACCAGAATATCTAAAAGACAAAAAATGCCAAGTGTTGGTAGGATTATGGAGCAACCAGAAGTCTACTGTTCATTGTTGGTGGGAATGTACAATGGCACAATCACTTTGGAAAATAATTTGACAGTTTCTTAAGTAGGTGAACATACAGCAATTTAAACCTAAACATTTACCCAAGTCACATGAAAGCATAACGTTCACAAGAAGCTTTACATGCATATGTTCATAATGGCTTTACTCACAGGGGCCAGTAGTCAGAAGTAACTCAAACATCCACTCATACATAGGTCAGTGAATAAACAGTAATCACAGACATATAATTCAGCCATAAATGGAACCAAATACCATATACACAATGGTATGGATGAAATTTCATGAGCATGCTAATAGGAACTGGATCAAGAAAGAGTAAATACTACATAATGTCATCTAATGTTAGTTTCGATGTTAGTTTAATGTTACTTTATCTAAAGTAACAGAAAGATCAATACCTATCTTGCTCAGAGAAAAGGAGTAAGGAATAACTGTAAAAGGCCATAATACAACTTTTGTAGGATGATGGAAATGTTCTTTATCTTGCTTACACTGGTGGGATACCTGAGTACAAACATTTGTTACAAGTTTATTTTGAGTGTGGTGGTGCACGCCTGCAATCCCAGCACTCAGGAAGATCAACCAGAGTTCCAGGCCAGCCTGGGCTACACAGAGACATTGCCACACAAAAATAACAACAACAATAATTTGTTTTGAGCTAACATTTAAAACAGAGAGGGCTTTTTTATTAATGTATGTAAATTATGCCTCAATGAAGCTAAAATCTCTTAAATATTTACTTTATATGACTCCTAACTTCTAGAAACTGGTACACAAAAATTCGTTATTTACATTCAGTTAGTATTCACGCAATACCTACTTACCATATGCCAAGGCGGAATGAACTACAATGGAAGACAGATTTCTAGGATATACAGGAGACCATATGTTACAGGATAGAAGAAGGACAAGAGATTTAAAACTTACGTTGTTAGCAAGAACGCCCCATCACCACATCTTTCCAGAGCCTTTCGTGCAGGAGGTTTGGCTGCAAATTCTACAAAACCTTTTCCTGTAGCTCTACCTCGATCATCCACAACCACAACAGCTTTCTCGACTGGACCAAACTGTGAAAATGCTTGCTCCAGAAGCTCATTGGAAACAACTGGAGAAAGGTTCTTGACAGTAAGGGCTGCTCCATGTGTAGCAAAGCGAATTCGGAGAGGTCTGCTCTTCAAAATGGTTCCATCCAGCTCTGCTTTTGCAATTTCAGCCAGTGTTCTGGATTCCTTTTTAGGAGGAAAAATCATTTTTTAAAGATGATAGTAGGAAAAAATTTAAAATAGTAGTTTGCCTCTGGGGAGAACTGGGTAGCTTTAGGAAACAAATGATAAGGTCACTTTGTTTTTGTGTCTTTTAACTTTGGTATGACATGCTTTTTATTATCTATTCAAAGAACATTATAAACTTTTCTTTCCCCCTAGTACTTGTGAGTTGAACCCAGGGCCTCTCACATGCTAGACATGTGCTCTACCACTGAGCCGTGCCCCCAGCCTCTTTTTTCTTTTGAGACAGTGTCTCTATAAGTTAGGCAGGTTGCCTCTGGCCTCAAACTGACAATTCACCTGCCTCTGCTTCCAGAGATGCTGAGATTACAACCCTGTACTAGGGTACATGGCTCAGTGTAAAACTTTTTAAGGAAAAAAAAAAAATCCAAGCAATTATCCTGTTAAAGGTCATCAATTAAAGGATAACTAGTTACCAGCTATTAAATACTCCAAGCAGTATCTTCTTAAGATATCCTGCATATATTTTTAAAAAACAATTACTTTTTGAGACAGTTACTGGAAACTCTCATGGAAAGAATGATTCTCTATACTCTCAATGTTTTTGACATTGATATGTTAACACCAATCTCTCCACTGCCAGACAAATTGTTTTTTCTTCTTAGATTTCTCTTTCACACTATCTGCAAAAAAACTACTATTAGGTCTTATTAATCATTTCTCAGGCATGGACAACTTATTTTTCACTACCACATGGAAAGAAGCAAATGTACACATTCATGGGCTATAACAGTTCCTTCCATTATGAGAAGCAAGTGTGTGTGTGTACTTACAATCTAGAAAATATGCTCATCGCTGAAATCACAAGAGAACTTCCTACCCAGGTATAGCAATGCACACCTGTTACCCCAGTATTCAGAAGGTAAGGTGGGAGGATCTTAAGTTCAAGGCCAGCCTAAGCTACACAGGGAGAACTGTCTCAAGAAACCAAGGGCTAGGGATGTAGCTCAGTGGTAGAACACTGGTCCACCACGGCCAAAGCACTGGGTTTGATCCGCAGCACTACAGGGAGGGGAAACAAAACAAATCCCCCCAAGTCTCCCCCCAAAAAAACAAAAACAAAAAGTGTATTCCCAGCACTCTGGAGGCACAAGTCACAGGCTAGCCTGGGCTACATAGCAAGACCCTGTCTCAAAAAACCAAAAGAGAAAGGCAAGGTTGGGTTGAGGGAAGCATTTCCTTCTACTTAGAGAATTCAAAAATTCAAAGCTGGGGTAGAAAAAGAGCATCTGAAACAAAATAGAACAAAAAATTAATAAACTGGCAAATTTAATAAACTTTCCAAGAAAAACTGAAAAGAAGTTTTATACGCTTATATAACAAGACCACAAATACACTAGTGAAAAATGTCTTGAGATCACAAAAGCTCTTTAATCTCTAAAATGTTCACAACAGTTTGATGTTATTCTTATGCAAATACCTATCTATAGAACTATTTTTGATAACAACAAATGAAGTTAATCTTTTAAGATAGTCAAAATTGTCATTTTTGATTTTTACCTTAAGTCAACATTAATAGTAGCAGCAAATATTTAACGAATATCTAAAAGGGATCAGATATTTTGTTACCAATTATGCCATATAATACAGCAATCCTGAAAAGTAGGTTTTTAAGAATAGAGTTTTAAATTAAAATGCTGTCAGGTAAATTAGAAATAAGGTGAATTTCTTGGGGCACTAATAACGTTCTGTATTTCTATAGAGAGGTTTAAGTTAAACAGATATTTGCCTTTGTCAAAACTCACTAAGCTGACCAAGTGTGGTGTTATGGGTATGTTATCTCAGTACTCGGAAGGTGGAGGCAGGAGGACTGCAAGTTTGAGACCAGCCTGAACGATAACTACAGAACAAGACCCTGTCTCCAAAAGCCAAGGGACATAGGTCAATTGTAGAGTGCTTACCTAGCCCGTCCAAAACCCTGGAATACATTCCCCAGCACACTTAAACAAACAAACAAAAAAACCCAACCTCAACAAACAATACACTTAAAATTTGTGCCTTTGAGGGGCTAAAAATGTAGATGGCAGAGAGCGCTTGCCTAGCATGCATGAGGTACTGCATTTAATCGCCCTACCACTGCCAAAAACAAGGACCTTTCACTGTATATACATGAAATACTCTAAAAAAGTAATATTGGTCTCTGGTCAATGACAAGCATACTGGAATGTTAAGAGTCATGCACTGATGGATGGAGAGATGAATAGGTCTATGTGAAAAAATACAGCTAAATTTAACTGTACAATCTAGGTGTTAACTATAGAATCTCTCTAATATTTCAAAATAAAATGTTCGGCAGTAGGAAGATAAAGGGAGCCTGGTAAGGACTCTAACAATTGAAGAGTGTTTCTAGAGGGCAGCTCCTGTTTAGATTCAGTCAGATATATCCACAATGTCAGGCATTTTGTTTTTTAGGAGAAGCGAGAAATCTCAATTCTTACATCAAGTAATGTTTTACTTTTGCCAACTAATTCCATTTTTAATGTTGCTTGGGACAAATGAAACGTTTATGCAGTAGGAAATTTTCAATGCTACATATCCTTTTTCTTTCTCTACCCTCCCCCCCACCCCAGTACTAGGGGGGTTGAACCCAGGGCCTTATGCATGCTAGGCAAGCACTCCACCCCTGAGCTACAAGTCAGCCCCTTTACTATTTTTTCAGAGTCTTACTAAGCTGTGTAGGCTGCCTCTGGCCTCGAACTTGACATCCTGCTGCCTCAGCCTCCTGAGTTGCTGAGATTATAGACATGCACCGCAGCAAGCAGTTATAAATATTTTTTCAAAGTCCACACTTTCCAGGGTTAGGGCTGTAGCTCAGTGGTGGGGTGAAGCACCGGCCCAACACACAAAATAAATACATAAAAGTGTACACTTGCCCTTTATTTTCAGCATGCTACTAGGGGGCCCTGCACATACTTTCCAAGTACTCTACTACTGAGGTGTGCTCCCAAACCCCATCTTTATTTTTATTTTGAGACCGGGTCTCACTAAGGTATGCAGGCTACCTCTGGCCTTGAACTTGCAGTCCTCCTACTCCACCTCCTGAGTTGCTGAAATTACAAGTATGTGTAGAGTGCTGCTCTGCGCTGAAGCCCTAGGTTTGATCACCAGTACCGCAAAAATGGGAGAAGGACCTGGCAGCCCATTCCCGAAACAATCAGCCATTGAAAACCCTATAAATAGCAGAGAAGCACTGACACAGTGCCAGGCATAGCACAGTCCTGGGGAGTGTTTTGTTCTTTTGTACATACGGTTGCTATGAGTTGGATCCAATTGGACAGCACCTACTAACAACAAGGTTTCAAATGGTTCTAAAACAATTTTCTCAGCTGCAGTACTATTGATACTATAAACCAGATAAATCTTTTTATTTTTTCTTGTTGGGACTGGGTCTTGCAATGTAGGCTAGGCTGGCCTTGAACTCATGATCTTCTTGCTTCAACCTCTCAAGTGCTCAGATTACAGGTGTATGCCACCGTGCCTGGCCAGCAGATAATTCTTGTTATGAGGCACTGTACTGTGCATTGTAGGTTGTTTAGCAGCAATGTGGGTCTCTACTCCGCAGATGCCAGTAAAACCACATCCCAGTTGTGACAATGAAAAAATGTCTCCAGACATAACCTAATGTCTAAAAATATTTCCAGACATTGTCAAACATCCTCTGGGGAGCAAAAGTGTCCTGTGTGAGAACCACTGCTCTCAATGGATACTGAAGTATCTGTAAAATCAATGAAAGCTAAAATCAATTAAAATTATGTACTTGAAAATGAGACCAGACTTCCTTACTGCACAACTCAGAAAAACAAGACTTGGCCAGCGTGGTCGTGCATGCCTGTAATCCCAGTGGCTTGAGAGGCGGAGGCAGGAGGATTGCAAGTTCGAGACCAGAGGCAGTCTGCGTAACTTAGCGAAACCCTGTCTCAAAAAGGTAAAAAATAGACTGAGGGTGCAGCTCAGTGGTCCAGCACTTGCAGAGTATGCAAGCACAAGGCCCTGGATTCAACCCCCAGTACCACCAAAAAAAAAAAAAAAAGAAAGAAAAAGAAAGAAAAAGAAAGAAAAAGAAAAAGAAAGAAGGAAAAGGGACATATCTGTTATTATATAGTTACTATAGGCCAGCCATTACTGGTTATGTATCACCATGACACATCCCAGCTATAGCTAAATAGTGAGACCCTGCCAAAAAACAAACAAGCAAACAACAACAACAACAAAAAAAACCACTCATAAACTTTAGACACAGCTGGGAGTATAGTCTTGGGTTTGATCTCCAGCATCAGGAAACTTATGAGGTGTTTCTTTTGTTGTTTTTTTCAAATTATATCCACTTTGTCTACAGCCATACCACTGTGGCATCTGATCCCATCAGATCTCAGAAGCTAAGCAGGATCAGGCCTGGTTAGTCTTTGGATGGTGGACCACCTGGGAATACCCGGTGCTGTAGGCTTGGAAGAAGGACCTGGCAGCCCATTCCTGAAACAATTAGCCATCGAAACCCTATGAATAGCAGAGAAGCTAACAATAGTGCTGGACATGGCATGCTGGGTAGTGTTCCATTCTGTAGTACACCAGGTGGCTATTGGTAAGACCCAACTAGTAGACACTGAACAACAACATATCCACTTTATGTGGGGGGCCACAGGCCAAGAGAGGTTGAGTAACATTTCAAGTGCTAATTTGAACCTATATAGAATTCACAATCTCCACCAATGGATCACAGTCCTGACTGATGTCCATGCATGACTCTGCACAAGAATAAAACTATAGGTTAACAGAAGGAATACAAGAATTCCCAAGATTCTAAAAGACTATCTCCAGATTACCCAAACACTGCTCAAAGGAGGGCCCAATGACTTCTATTTCAGGATTGCTTTCACAGCACATGAACTATCGGGGTGCAGTGGTGCACACCTGTAATCCCAGAGACTTTGGAGGCAGAGGTAGGAGGATTGCAAGTTCAAGGCCAGAGGCAACCTGTGAAACTTAGTGAGACCCTTTCTCAAGATAAAAAATAAAAAGGGGGCTGGCGGTGCAGCTCAGTGGTTGAGCACTTGCAAAGTATGTGCAAGGCCCTGGATACAAACCCCCAGTAGGGCAAACAACAACAACAACAAAAGACCTTTTCTGCTTACTAGCTACTACATAAAATTTCCCACTGCAAGAGTACTAAGTTAATAAGTACAAGCAAATTTACTGGAGCGAACTAGAAGTAAGCTTCAAGTCAAGAGTACATTCATAGTATAACATATAATACAGTCATTAAAGAAGGCAAAGACATATTTAAAACATCAAATCGCAATGCATATAGTACAATTTCATTTTTGTAGTACAATTACACAAAGTTAACTTTTAATTGGTATCTCCGTGGCAAAACAGACCAAGGGTGGGTGCCTGCCATCGGTGCTAGAACACTTAAATAAGCACAGGTACACGGGGTCATATGTGACCCTGGAAGCATGATATCAGTTAGGGGGTAAGAATCACCTTTAGTAAGTGTATCAGAGGAGAGATCTTTCACTAATACCAAAACTGTAAATAAGAGAGCTTTCCTAAAAGATGACTTAAAATTAGATACTGAAAAAGTTTTTAAAAAAAAATTATATACTGGCCAGGCCCATTAAGTACATTCTACCACATCTACTATCATACTTGAATATTTTATAAGAAACATGCATTCTTTCATAATTAAAAAAGAAAAAAGCCTGGAGCTGAGTCTCCAATAACTAAACAAAATTAAATTCAGTTGATTTTTAACTCTTTAACTCATCTCTTTAGAATAGTGATTCTCAAACTCTGGCATGCACCAGAATAGCATGAGAGCTATTTAAAACTCAAGACTGCCGGGCCCCATCCCCATAATTTTCTAGTTCAGTAGATATGGGATGGAGCTCTAGAATTTACACTTCTAATAGATTCTCAGTTAACTGATTACATCAGACTGTGCTTGAGATGGTATAGGGTCAGCACAGCTAACATGTATAGTAGCCTTCTGCTTAGACTAGGAGAAAATCTGAAGATGCTGGACAGAAACCACTGTTCAGAAAAACAGAAAATGAATTCAAGTCAAAATATCAAGTTTTAGCTACAACAAACTCACTTTAAAATGCACTCTAACTGGGACTGGGGATGTGGATCAGTGGTAGAATACTTGCCCAGTAGGAGCAAAGCCCTAAGTTAAAAAAAAAAAAAAAAAAGCACTATCACATTCCAATTAATTTGTTAAGTACAAATTATCAGTAGAAAAACAAAAGGTAAAAAGGAGCTTTGGCCCACAGATGGTAGCACATGCCTATAATCCCAGCACTTAGGAGGCTGAGGCAGGAGGGCTATAGAGTGACCCCTTAGCTATGCACCCCCCCAAAAAAAAGAAAGAAAAAGAAAAAAAAGAAAGAGAAAACAAAAAGCCATGCCAGTGTAGGGGTACATGCCTATAATCCCAGCAACTCCAGAGTCAGAGGCAAGAGGATCACAAATTCCAGGCCAGAGGAAGCCTGCATAATTTAGAGAGACCCTGTCTCAAGATAAATATTAAAAAAATGGGCTGAGGTGCAGCTCTGTGGTAGAGCACTTGCAAAGCATGAGTAAGACCCTGGGTTCAAAACCCTAGAACCTTTAAAAAAAAAAAAAAAAAAAAAAAAAGTCATGTTCATGCCTGTAATCTCAGCTACCTGGGGGAAACAGGCTCCAGGATGACAGGTTCTAGGCCAGAAGCAGCCAGTGTAACTTTGTGAGACCTTCAGTCAAGATTTTTTAAAAAGGGGGATGAGGGTGCAGCTCTGTAGTAGGGTGCTTGCAAAGTATGGGCAAGGCCCTGGGTTCGCCCCCAGGTACCACCACACACACACAAAAAGTTGAGGCCAGCCTATGCTAGAAAGCAGGATCCTGTCTCAAAAACAAACAAACAAACATGTATTTCTAGAACATAAACTAGACAAAATTACACCACTATTTTATGCACCTCCACTACTCACTATGTCCATTATACCAATATTTATATTCTTCACACGGAAACAAAAATAGGGAAAAAATACTTAAAGCATATAAATTTACCTGTTACTCATAGAGCCCAGATTAAACTGTAAAGCTACCTATGAAATCGAACTCTGTAAACAAAACCCTAAATTCCAACTGACAACTCTTTCTATTCCTATACAAAAAATATAGGGTGCTAGATTGGGAGGCGCATATCCCAAAGGAACAGATAACAAGGGTTCCTTCTTACCTCTCATTTTATAATGCCAGAGATTTTTGTTTAAATGAATGGGAGAGAAAGCAGAGCCGTGTTGTCCAACACACTAGCCACTAATGGCTATTTAAGTTAGGAATAAATAAAATTTAAAACGCCACTCCCCAATCCCACATTTCAAGTGCTCAACAGTCACATATGGTTAGTGGCTACTACACTGGACAACACAGATACACAGCATTTCCACCACTGCAGAAAGTTCTATTGGACAGTGCTGATTCATTATTAATAGCCTAAAAGGTAACATTTTCCCCTTGTCAACAACATGTTTATTGGCCTATTTTTAAGTGTAAGGCTTTCATCAAAACCCAGCTCCTCCATTCTTCCTTTTCCAGAATGTCAACTTCGAGAATAACCTAATGCAGGACGCCTGTAATCCCAGCGGCTCGGGAGGAAGAGGCAGGAGGATCGCAAATTCGAGACCAGAGGCAGTCTACATAATTTAGCTAGACCTTGTCTCAAAAATAAAAAATGGGCTAGGGGTGCAGCTCAGTGGTCGGGCACTTGCAAAGCATGCAAGCACGAGCCCCTGGGTTCAAGCCCCAGTACCAGGAGAAAAAAATAATAATAATAATGCCAGAGGCAAAGAAGCATAAAAATATTAAACTCCTTTTGGAAAGTTTACCACAGGTGGCTTATATCATTGTAGAAACCTAACTTTCCTCATTTTAAGGTAATTTTTTTTCCAGTACTGGGGATGGAACTCAGGGGCTCCAGCATGGTATCCAAGTACTCTACCTCTGAGCAACAGCCCCAAACCAACTACTGCATTTATATTAGAAAATTTACCAAGTTATACTCTGTTTTTCTACTGCCCAAAAGATAAATAAATGTATTTACAATTCTATGTTCAAAATGTACTGATTATTTAACTTGAATTCTAAGGAAGTTTCCATATCTCATTATTAACACTTTGTGAATATATTTAGCCTTCTTTTGAAGCCCCGTAGATATTCAAGTATTTGGCCTAAAAAAATAACAGTATTGTGACATTTCTCTACATGTTAAGTCCACACATAGGGAGAACTCAATTTTTTGGCAGTCAAAAGTGCCAATAAAAAAGCTTCACAAAGGCATCGTGATGGTGTATGCCTGTAATCCCAACACACATTAAGACTGAAGCAGGAGGATCACGAGTTCGAGGCCAACTTGGCTACAGAGAAAGAAAAAAGCAAAGGGAAGGAAGGAAGGAAGGAGCGAAGAAAGGAAAGAAAGGAAGGATGGAAGGCAGGCAGGCAGGCAGGCTGCCAGCCAGCTTTGAAAAACTAATATTAGACTTGAAGGTCTAACTAGAAATATTTTAAAAATCACTTATATGTGTAAAAATCTCCCCCTTTCGTTGGGGGGAATAAAAATAGTATGTAAATGAGTTACTATAGTGTTGTACATGTGATAGTGTTCACAAAAAGACAAGAAAACGGAGACATTGTCAGATAAATGTAAACCTTGACTGATCAAAACTTTGTAAAAAGGTAAAGGAGATACCATTTTGGCAGAAGTTACTGGGCAATTTTTCAAAATTCAGACAAAAATGGAGGAAGACACACAGAATTCTAATGCTAAGATAAACGAGACACACCTAAAAATGTTAGTTTATCGTCCATCCTCCCCTACAAAACAAGGGACCTGCACACCGGAGGTGGGAGGCGGGAGACCCCGGGCGACGAGACCCCGTCGGGTCCCGGGAGCGCGGGACAGCGGAGGAGAAAAGCGTCAGCCCGCCGGCCCCACGCGCCTACGGATGCTTCGAGGATCCGCGCCTTCCGCTTCCACCTCGCACTCCATTCATTTCCTTCCCGGGCGCGTGCGACGAAGGCCCGCCCCCGGCCCCGCGGCCCCGGCGCGGCCGCACACTCACCAAGCGGATGAAGCCGAAGCCGCGGTCGCGGTTGATGAAGACCTCGCTAGGCTCGCCGTAGCGCTCGAAGAGCCGCTTGAAGTCTTCCTCCGTGATGTCGGTGGGCAGGTTCCCCACAAAGAGGCGGCAGCGCTGCGTGTACGTTTTCTCGCCCGGCTTGAGAAAGCTCTTGATGTCGATGGTGAAGCCCAGCTCCTCGTCCGCGCGCTCCTCGGAGGGAGCGGGCGCGGGCTGTGCCGGCTCCCCGGCCAGCGTCAGCGCCATAGCCGCCGGCTCGCCCTCTCCGGCCGCAGACTCGAGGGCACGAAGGCGGGCCGGGTTCTTCTCGATGCGTACTTGCTTCAGGTTTCCTCTTAACATCATCGTGGCGAGCTTGTCTGGAGGACTGGATGCAGGCCCGGACGAAGATTGGAGCACGTCTCCACTCGTATCTATGGAAACGCAGCGGGAATGTCGGGGCACCGCCAGGGAGCCGAGCCCACAGCACTGCCTCCCTCACTCACGCCCGCCTCAGCCGCACGCTCAAAATGGCGCTGACACCAACTGCAGTTGGAAGAGGAGACGCCGACGCTAGTCCCGCCCCTCCTCGAGCGCCTGCGCATGTCCGGTACCCAGGGACCGTTGGCTACCACTGCGCAAGCGCACTACTTGGGGCGCGTGTCTGTCCCAGCTTACCTGCTAGCGTCCTGGAGGTGTGTTGGTAGAACGTATCTAATGAATTATGCGTGCAGCGGTGTGTGAAGATACAATGATTTGGGGAATATCTTTACCCTTTTAAGTATCAAATTCAATTTTCAATGACTACTGGAGAACGAAAACGCGTATTTTGAGCACTGGGGAGGCTGAGGCAGGAGAATAGCTAGGTGGAAACCACCCTGGGCCACAAAGCAAGACCCTTTGTCAAAAAACAAAACCAAAACAACAGTAACAACAACAATTTGGATGCAGATCAGTAGTTGCCAGGATCTAGGGGATGAGGACAACTTGACTACTTAGAGACCCTGGGAAATTTCAGGGATGATGAAACTTTCTTTACAATTGTGTGTTTGCCAAAACTCAGTAGAACTGTGCAGTAAAAGGGAGAATGATACTATATTTAAGTTATACAGGAATAAAAAAATTTAAACTAGCCAAGAAATAAAACATGATGAAGGTTAATCCGTGTTCACCGAAGTCACCACCCAATTTCTAATCCTTTGGATTCTGACACCCAAACAGCTCTGTGCAGTCCCTCTGTAACAGGATTTTAGGGGGAAGCTCCAATTTCCGGAATTAGGTTTGGCTACTTGTCTCAGTATGCCTGCAGCTGTAGCCCTGTGGCATCAGATCCCGTCAGATCCCGGAAGCTAAGCAGGGTCAGGCCTGGTTAGTACCTGGATAGGAGACCGCCTGGGAACACCAGAAGCTGTAGGCTTGGGAGAAGGACCTGGCAACCCCCTCCCAAAAATCAATCTGCCATTGAGAACCCTATGAACACCAGAGAAGCACTGACAATCGTGTTTCCCCTGTTGTACAGAGGGTCGCTATGAGACGGATACCGACTCAACGGCACCTAACAACAACAACAACTTGTCTCAGTGCACCAATTAAAGAGATGAGTATTGATGGAAAGCAGACGAAGGAAATTTAATCAATGTGCACCTTGGGAAGAAAGATTAAAAAAGGAATCCAATGAACCCCAAGTCCCTTTTCCGGGAACTTACATGATCTTCAGATTTAAGAACACGAAAAGTTGAGGCAGGGGCAAGTAAGCATAATTAAGCAGTCATGACCAGGACGTTTTGAGAAATCTTTCATCACTGATTTGTAGTCTCTTGTCAAAGTGATGTTTATCAAAGCTTCAGGGATCCAAAGCCTGCAGATTCAGGGTAAAGGCTGGTAATCTTTGTTGTTGTTGTTGTTGTTGTTAGGTGCCATCGAGTTGATATCCGTCTCATAGGGACCCTCTGTACAACAAGGGAAACACGATTGTCAGTGCTTCTCTGCTGTTCATAGGGTTCTCAATGGCAGATTGATTTTTGGGAGGGGGTTGCCAGGTCCTTCTCCCAAGCCTACAGCTTCTGGTGTTCCCAGGCGGTCTCCCATCCAGGTACTAACCTGGCCCGACCCTGCTTAGCTTCCGAGATCTGACAGGATTGGATGCCACAGGGCTTTGGCTGCAGGCTAATCATTAGATATCTCATAAGATGTTTGTGGGTTTAAGTGAAGAGTCAGTGATTTTTAGTTGTTGTTGTTAGGTGCCATCGAGTCGGTATCTGATTCATAGCGACCCTCATAGGGTTTTCAATGGCTGATTGTTTCAGGATTGCCTTGGGAGTGGATTGCCAGGTCCTTCTCCCATTTTTGCAGTGCTGGGAATTGAACTTGGGACCTCAGAGACTGCAGCGCAGCACTCTACCACTGAGCTAAATCCCAGCCCCGATTTTTAGTACAGGTAGTTTATAAATGCCTCTTACAAGCCCAGCCCTCCCAGTTGCCCCAAGGTCTTCCATTAAGTCCTTAGAAATTCACTCTCTACCATCAGCAAAATCCACTGTCCTTGACTTTGTCTCTGATCATCACTTTACCTTCCTGCTTTAACTGGAACATGATTTCCTCCAAGGTCTGCGGCTTCTGCAGCTCTCAGCAGAAATGGACATGTTTTTCTCTTACATCTTTTGTCACAGGACTTGTGTATGGAATACATGACATTTCTCTTTGAGCTGTTGCAAGTTCAAGGTCATTTCCCTGTCTTTCCTTTAACAAAGGTACCCCAACTCCAAAAAGTTTATTCCAAGGTAAACTTTCTCACTTCCTCCCTTCTTCCCTGCCTCCCCTGCCCAGATATTATCATCATGAACTGCCTTTAAATGTATCACTACAAATATCAGGTGGGGCCTCAGCCTTGCCTATTTCCTTCCCCTAAACAATTTGTTTACACTATTTTCTCCCTCCTCAGCCCAACACTCTTCTCCTGCCTCATGTGTAGCTAATACTATCACCTTTTAGTTAATTCACTGTAGAATAAAGAGGCAGGATAGAAAGACAGTGGGGCACATGGAAAGAGAAAGAGCTTTCACCTCAGGATCTGGTCTGAATCTCACCCACTGAGAGTCAGTAACTTTGGCACAACTACTGAGAAGACTGCTGTGAGGGCTTCCTGCATAGAAACATTATTTTTGAGAGCCATTTTAAATAATGAAAATGTTAAAATAAGCAATAAGCCATCCTTGGTGTCAAAACCTACGTAACCTTTAAATTTTGCCTTCCTCTCAGTAATTCTGCACTTATTTGAGACGTGCTCGGGCTGCTCCCTCATAATTCTTTTCTTAAACCAATACAATGTATAATCTCATTTTATTAAAGGGAGGGCTGGGGTTTAGCTCAGTCAGTAGAGTGTTGCACTGCACTCTAAGGACCCGGGGTTCGATCTCCAGCACCACTAAAATGGGAGAAGTATGTGGCAATCCACTTCCAAAGGAATCCTGAAACAGGAAGCAATTCCAAAACAGGAAGCAATCCTGAAACAATCTGCCATTGAAAACCCTATAAGGGTCGCTATGAGTTGGACCAACTCCATGGCACCTAACAACAAGAACAACAACTAAAGAGAACTTCTATCAATGCTGTTGTTCTTGTTGTTAGGTGCCATCAGGTAGGTATCTGACTCATAGCAACCCTATGTACAACAGGTGAAACACTACTGTCAGTACTTCTCTGCTATTCATGGGGTTTTCAGTGGCAGATTTTTTTTTTTTTTTTTTTTTTTTTTTTTTGTGCGGTACTGGGGGTTGAACCCAGGGCCTCACTCCTGCATTCTTTGCAAGTGCTGGGCCACTGAGCTGGGCCACAGCCCCCCTTTTTTTTGGTTTTTGTTTTGTTTGTTTTTTTGTGTTTTTTTTTCACTTTTTGAGACAGGGTCTTGCTAAATTAGTGCAGAATAGCGTCTGGAATTTGCGATCCTCCTGCCTCCACCTCCCAAGCCACTGGGATTACAGGCGTGCGCCACCACACCCGGTTTGCAGATTGATTTTTGAGAGGGGCTTGCCAGGCCCTTCTCCCAAAGTTCTATCAATAGAAAAGCTTAAACAATGGAACGTCTTCTTTTGATCTTATTGGCACATCCCCAGCCTATGAAGGGCCTTTCTGGGCTCAGATCACACTAGGCACACAGACCTGGGCACCCAGGACTGATATCACACAGGGCATGCCCTACATTAAATAAAACTGGAAGGAACACGGGCACCAGCCCTCTTTTTGGCTTCTGGTACTTTGCTCCCTTGTAAATTCTTATCTGTATCTTGGATGCCTATCTCTTACTCTCTCTGAGTGCCCACATGCGTTCTAAACTGTGGATTTGATAAACTCTATAACTTTATTTCAGGCTGGGATTTAGCTCAGTTGGTAGAGTGCTGCACTGCGGTCTCTGAGGTCCCAAGTTCAATTCCCAGCACCTCAAAAATGGGAGAAGGACCTGGCAATCCACTCCCAAGGCAATCCCGAAACAGTCAGCCATTGAAAACCCTATGAGGTGGTGCACGCCTGTAATCCCAGCGGCTTGGGAGGCAGAGGCAGGAGGATCGCAGGTTCGAGACCAGGGGCATCGGCGTCTGCGTAACTTAGCAAGACCCTGCCTCAAAAAAGTAAAAAAAAAAAAAAAAATGGGCTGAGGGTGCAGCTCAGTGGTCCAGCACTTGCAGAGCATGCAAGTGCGAGGCCCTGGGTTCAACCCCCAGTACGGAAAAAAAAAAAAAAAAAAACCAAAACAAAACCCTATAAGGGTTGCTATGAGTCGGATACCGGCTCGACGGCACCTAACAACAACAACATAACTTTATTTCACTCTCTCTGGCTTGTCCTGAAGTTCTTTTCTGCAAGGAAGCCATGGACCAGCTTAACCTGAGTGGAGGTCTGAACTAGGGGACCTCCTCAGGCTATGCTGCCTCTCTGAGCTGTACCTCTCTTCTCTGTCACCAGTGACAATAAAACGTGATCAGAATAAAACTAACTCATCCTATCAGTGCATCATCCACCAGCCTACTCCACTCTGTAGCCACCTCCATTGCTTTCCCTTCCAGTCACAATGAATAACCTGCCAATGCACCCCTATAAGGCCAGTCCTCTCCTTTGCCGTTTTGTCCGGTACTTTGCTTCACCAGTTATCTAAATCTCCCTCCCAAATGCTTAATTTCTTGATCTTTACTGGAGTATTCCATACCTGAATATTGAATAAGCACCTCAAATTTAACGTGCCCACTCCAAGGCATTTAATTATTATACCATGAAGTTTACCATATCCTAGTTCTTTCCATTTCATAAAGGCAATATCTACCATCCCTATTCCCAAACTAACAGTCTAGATGTCACACTTAACTCCTTTTCTTAGCACATACTCAATGTTCAATAGTCAGATCCCTTTGTCTTCTACTTTCAAAATAGCCCTGAACACAAGTATTCTAAGTCAACTCATTGTTGTTGTTGTTAGGTGCCCTCGAGTTGGTATCCAATTCATAGCGACCCTTATAAGGTTTTCAATGGCTGCTTTGGGATTGCCTTGGGAGTGGATTGCCAGGCCCTTCTCCCATTTTTGCGGTGCTGGGAATTGAACTTGGGGCCTCAGAGACTGCAGCGCAGCGCTCTACCCACTGAGCTAAATCCCTTAGCACAAGTCAACTCATTATCACATATTAACTAGTAGTTATTGTCTAATAACTACTGAAGGACTCTCCTAATTATCTTCCTGGTTCTGCTCTTGCCTTACTAACATGGCCACTCAAAATTCCTAATCCTATTGACTCTGAATGTGACCATGTTTG
The DNA here is from genome assembly GCA_007922755.1 of Pedetes capensis. Lineage (NCBI taxonomy): Eukaryota > Metazoa > Chordata > Mammalia > Rodentia > Pedetidae > Pedetes > Pedetes capensis. The sequence continues at coordinate 1,036 of VMDO01022781.1, read as the reverse complement.
GAAATAGGGTCTCTAAAGAGGTAATTAAAATTAAATCTGAGTTGGGCGTGGTGGCGCACATCTTTAATCCCAGCAAATCAGGAGGCTTAACCCCAGTCAGAAACTTGGGAGGCAAATGCAGGAGGATCACAGTCTTAATGCCAGGGGCAGCCAGCATAATTTAGTGAGACCCTGTCTCAAAATACAAAGTAAAAAATGGGGTGTGGGTACAGCTCAGTGGTTGGGCGCTCGAAAAAAAAAAAAAAAAAGCCGGGCGTGGTGGTGCATGCCTGTAATCCCAGCAGCTGGGGAGGCAGAGGCAGGAGGATCGCAAGTGCGAGACCAGAGGCAGTCTTCGTAACTTAGAGAGACCCTGTCTCAAAAAGTAAAAACTGTACACCAGTAAGAATGGCCAAGATCAATAAAACAAACAAATGCTGGCGAGGTTGCAGGGAAAAGGGAACACTCTTACATTGTAGGTGGAGCTGTAAATTGGTGGAACCACTGTGGAAATCAATATGGAGGTACCTCAAAAAACTAAAAATAGATCTACCATATGACCCAGCTATAACACTTGGGAGCCTGCAGCTGTAGCCCTGTGGCATCCGATCCCTTCAGATCTCGCAAGCTAAGCAGGGTTGGGCCTGGTTAGTACCTGGATGGGAGACCGCCTGGGAATACCAGAAGCTGTAGGCTTGGGAGAAGGACCTGGCAACCCCCTCCCAAAAATCAATCTGCCATTGAGAACCCTATGAACAGCAGAGAAGCACTGACAGTAGTGTTTCCCCTGTTGTACAGAGGGTCGCTATGAGTTGGATACCGACTCGACGGCACCTAACAACAACAACAACATAACACTTGGGAATTTACCCAAAGGGAGATGGGTCATCATACCACAGAGACACCTGCATCTCCATGTTCAATGCAGCGCTTTTCACAATAGCAAAGATATGGAATCAACCAAAGTGCCCTTCAACAGAAGAATGGATAAAAAAACTATGGTATATATACACAATGGAATACTACTCAGCAATCAAGAAAAATGAAATAAGGTCAT
>VMDO01022780.1:0-32893 GCA_007922755.1 Pedetes capensis | reverse complement strand
AATTTTGAAACCTAAGGAAATGTATGTAGACAGCAGACAATGCTAAACCTTATTAACAAATGATTATTTCCAAGTTGGGATATGTGTACACCTGGGATATATTGGGGTGGTGGAGGATATTATTAACATTCCTATTTGTATTTGTTTTCTCATATATTTTGATTGCTATATTTTTTAAAATTTTACATATACAGTATTTCAGTACAGCAGTAGTATATATATGCACAATTAGTTAATAATAAAATATGAATTATTTTAAAATGCAGTTTTGTTATCTTAAAAAATGAGTGATCAAAAATTGTGTAAACATATTTGTAAAGGATATTATTCCATAGTACTGAAACAAAATTATTCCCATTAAGTATTTTTATCTATGTTTATTCTAAAATATTGTAGGAAATTTTCCATATAAAACCTGCATCAGTGAGTCTCTGTTCTTCTTAACACTCTCTAGACTCTTTATTCTAGTAATATAATCTATATCAGATGGAGTTGATTAAGAGTTGGGTCAAAGAATATATTCCTTTTGATTTTTTTGCCATACAAATAAAAGGTCTTATACATAAAGCAAAATGATTAGAATGTGAATTTCTGGGCTTTTAACTGAACTTTCCTAATTTCAGTCCAATGCTGCACTTGAAGGAATCATGAGCTCTTACAAAAGAAAAACATATTACTATCATATTTTAAGCTTAACAAACTAATTTTATAGTTAACAAACTAACAAGCCTATAGCCATGCCACTGTGGCATCCAATCCCATCAAATCTTGAAAGATGAACAGGGTGGAACTTGGTTAGTCACTGGATGGGAGATTGTCTGGGAACACCTGGTGCAAGCTAATCTTATAGTTAACAAACTAACGAGCCTACAGCCATGCCACTGTGGCATCCAATCCCATCAGATCTTCAAAGATGAACAGGGTGGAATTTGATTAGTCCTTGGATGGGAGATTGTCTGGGAACACCCAGTGCTATAGGCTTGGGAGAAAGATGTGGTAATCCACTCCCAAAAAACAACCATTAAAAACCCTATGAATAGCCGAGAATCACCAACAGTACTGTTTCTCTTGTTGTACGCAAGATCACTATGAGGCAGACACCAACTTGATGGCACTTAACAACAAATATATATATAACATTTAAATCAATCAAAATCTGATCACAGGCATTTGTTTTACTATAACTTGTTTATATATATGGGCTGGGATTTGGCTCAGTTGGTAGAGCACTGCGATGCAGTCTCTGAGGTCCTGAGTTCAATTCCCAGCACTGCAAAAATGGGAGAAGGGCCTGGCAATCCACTCCCAAGGCAATCCCGAAACAGTCAGCCATTGAAAACCCTATGAGGATTGCTATGAGTTGGATACTGACTCGACGGCACCCAACAACAACAACAACATATATATATATATGGAGAGAGACAGAGAGAGACAGAGACAGAGAGAGAGAGACAGACAGAGAGAGAGAGACTTAGACACTGACAGAATCATTAGTATTGGTAATAATTATCAGACAGACAATAAGCAAAACTCTCCTTTTGATGGTCCTTAAGTTCTATATTATGTTTCAGTGGAGATATAGTAATTTAATAACAATATAATATGAAGCAAATAGTATTTTATATGAAAAAGATTTATAAAATTTTAAGTCTGAAGTTTTGAGAGGTGAACAAATTACATACTCCTAACATTTTCTTAGTATAATTCTGTATTTCTTAGAAAAGCTGAGGAATGAGGTGGCTTATATATTATTAGAATTTGTCCATCGACTTTCATTTAAGCCCACTTAACTATTACGAACTCTAAAGCAGTAAGGGAAAAGAACTCCAAAACAGACACATTTTTCCTTTTTTGTTCATAACTAATACCATTGGCTCCAATGTTTTCATGATGTCCAATGATGTAATAGTTTCCTCTCCCTCTCTCTCCCTCTATCCTGGTGCTGAGGATCAAACCCAGTGCCTTACATATGCTAAGCAAGTACTCTATCACTGAGCTGCACCTTCAGCCCTTGGTTTTATGAAACAAAGTCTCAGTATGTGGCCCAGACTGGTGATGAACTTAAGATCCTCCTGCCTCAAGCTTTCTAGTGCAAGCACTACATGTATATACCATCAAGCCCAGCTCTCAACAGGTATGAAATTTTGTATATGGCAATTCATTTTTTCCTCCTGAGAAAATCATGATTTGACATTATCTCCATTATATAGGTTAGAAAACTAAAGTTGAAGTAGTTAAATTATTTGCCACAGTTCACATACCTTTTAAGTGACTACAACAGAAATTAAAAACATACCTAGATCTGTTTATGGTTCCAAATACCACAGTGATAAAATTGTGTGTATCTATCAGCGTAACAAGATATTGTGAAGTATATTCACATTACTGAATGACTACCTATAGCTAATTAATATATGCATTACCTCACATAGCTATAGTTTTTGTAACAAGGACACTTCATATCCACTGTCTTAGCATTTTTCAAGGATATGATATATGGGTGACTATAGCTATCTTTATAGCTTACAGTACATAGCCTTCAGCATGGATTGTGACTCAATATCAACAAAACAAAATCTATACAACTGAGTCAGTGCAATTTCACAATAAATGGAGAACAGATTGAGGTTGTCTAAGATTTTGCTTCACTTGGCTCTACAGTCAACAACTGTGGAAGCAGCAATGAAGATTTCTTCAGAGTACTGAAAAGTAAAGATATCATATTGAAGAAAAAGGTGCTCTTGACTCATGCCATGTTATTTTCAGTCACATCATATGGTTGTGAAAGCTGGACATTGAACAAGGGATACAAGAGAAGAATTGATGTTTTTGAATTAGGGTGCTGGAGATGAATACTGAATATACCATAGACTGCCAAAAGAACAAACAGATCCGTCCTAGAAAAAGTGTAACCAGAATGTTCCTTGGAAGCAAGGCTTGCTGGACTGCATCTTACATATTTTGGACATGTAGTCAGGAGGTACCAATCACCGGAGAAGTACATCATATTTGGGAGAATAGAAAGTCGTCAACAACAACAACAACAACAACAACAACAAAAACCCCTCAACTAGATGGATTGACACTGTGTCTGCAACAAAGGACTTCAACATAAACACGATCATATGCCTGGCACAGAATCGGGGCGTGTTTCATTCTGTTGTACATAGGGTTGTTATGAGTCAGATCCAACTAGATGGCACCTAGCAACAACAACAATATCTACCATGAGAGAAGGACATGGTAGCACACTCTTGAAAGCAATCAAACATTGAAAACCCTACAAATAGCAGAGAAGCACTGACAGTAGTGCCAGGTATGACAGTATCAGACAGTGTTTAATTATGTTTTAAATAGAGTCACTACGAGTCAGACTAGACTTGAGGGCAGGTAACAACAATAACAATAACAATAAAATCAACATAGCTACCATGTTGTACAATTTCTTGAACTTATTCCTCCAATGGAACTAGAATTTTATATCCTTTGACAAACATCTCTTCAATCCTCCCCACTAATGACCCTACCCCGCTGGTAATCACCATTCTATTCTTTGCTTCTATGAGTTTGCATTTTTCAGATTCCACAAATGCATGGGATCATGTGATATTTGTCTTTCTATGCCTGACTAATTTTACTTAATATAGTATTCTCCGGCAAATGTATGTTGTTACAAATGTGAGGATTTCCTTTTCAAAGGAGAGGAAATAGAACACTGTACAGTGTTCTATTGTATGTATATATGAGTGTGTGTAGGTATGTGTTTTTATATAAATATACATATACACACACAAATACTACATTTTTTGATCCATTCATCTGTTGATGGACACAGACCAACTTCATATCTTGTCTATTGTGAATAATGCTGCAATAAATGTAAGAGTATAGACATCTATTCAACATATTAATTCCATTTTCTTTGGTTACACACACAGAAATGAGATTGCTGTACTGAATTCCCATCATTTTTCTTACTCTGGTGAAAAGGGAAAGGAGGAAAGAGATCTTAAGAGCCAACCCAAGATAGGTACTAGGTTTCTTTTCTCTTCCATGGTCACCTCTATCATTAATACTACTGCTTTATGAGGCAACTTCCAAGAATATGGCATTTTGAAAAATTGTGAAATGAAGAAATACTGATGATTACAAATGAAAAGAGTAACACAAATACCTCTCTTATGCTACCAAAACTCTGTTTCTCATTGTTGTTTTAATTATATCCCTCTTGTGTTCTCAATTTAAACTTGAAGTTTCCCAGTGTGCTTAAAGAGCAAGATGAGGGAAAGTCTTCTTTGACCATTTGCAAAAGTTCATTTTCAAATAAAATCTCTTGTAGAGTGAAGCCCAAATATATGGAGACCAGTTATCTGTGTGGTTCTTCTCAGAACTTCCCATAACATTGACAACTCCAATCTGTTCTATTAACTAGAAATTTGTATCTAGGACAGCTCGGATCACGCTGTTAGAATATTTTGTGTAAACTAATGACAATGGCACTTAATCATATGTGAGAAAGAACTTTAAACATGGTATGTTTATAATAATCTTGGACTTGGATAATTTTTAATTGATGCTGTTCTAGTTGTTACACAGAGACACTGTCATTTAACAAACTTATATTTAGAACAATATCTGTGAATAACTTTAAATTGATGGCCTGGAAATTCTACATCCTCACCTCCTGATGCCTCGTGGAAACAAATGCAATGGCAGCATAGATTCCTGGCTTGTTGCCCCTTAACCCTAACCTGCAGGTAGTACCTTGTTTAGTTTCTGTGTCCAGTGGGCCTTTGTCTCCTAGCTGTGCCTGCCAAAAGACTTGCCAATTAGTGTCAATTGTAGAGGTAGTTTGGGAATGTGGGCATGTAACCAGGAAGAAAAGTTCCCACATTAACACATGTTTATGAAAATAAAAGCAACACAAAATTGTCATTAATAAATTTATCCTAAAATGTAATCTCACATTATTCTCAGTCTATAAAAATTCAGATTACACTAATAAAAGTTATCAAAATGAAAATAAGGTATAATCACATGCTATCCTGTAAAATTATTGTTGAATGTATAATATCAGCATTATACATCTTTTTTGTCATTTCCCAAATCATCCCATGCATCTTTTTGACTAATGCCTGGAGTGAATCAGTAACAAAAAGACAACCTTCTGACCATATTCTTTTGTATTATCTTTTCTATATATTCTGATAATTACACTGGAGGGATTCAAAATGAGTATAAGGAAGGAAACACTTTCACACTCAATCTAAGGGGAGATAATCCTTTCTCAAAATACATACAGTTAATTTATAAACACTTTCCTTTGATCTCTATATCACTTCTTTTCTATGTAAAGTTAATTTGGTTAGGTGCACACCAACGGGGAATTCAGAAGAAAAAATAAAAGAAAAAAGAAGAAAGAAGAGTGTTTTCTTTGGGCAGACAGCTAAGAACACAGCAACAGAAACTTTTGTAAATTAAGCCACTAATAATACACATCATTGACTCAAAGTTAGAGATGGGCTTTGAAGCCATTGAGCTTCTCAAACAGGTAATTGGGACCATAGATAGGCTTGTATATTTTTATCATTTTTACCATTTATATGTCAAATAAATTATCACTTAGAAAAAAGTTTAATGAAAACTCGACTTTTCTTTGGATAAAAAAGAGGCAATTCCCTTGACTCAAGGGAATTTTTTACATTATTTTAAATATCTGAGATCATTTTAATGCCAGCATATTGATAAACACATTATCTTTGTCATATTAGTTCAAAGTGAAAGATGTCTTGAAACAAAAATAATTATAAATGTAAAAGTAATTTTAATTCTACTACTTTTTGCTACTTGGGCACCTCAGGTATTCACACTTGTTTATTGTAAGTCCTATATTTTGCTTCAGGAATATTCTATTTTCTGAGTCATCTTTTAAAATATTCTTTCTTTCTTTCTTTCTTTCTTTCTTTCTTTCTTTCTTTCTTTCCTTCTTTCCTTCCTTCTCTTTCTTTTTTCTTTTGCAGTACTTAGGAGTTGAGCCCAGGGCCTCACACATATTTTACAGGTGCACTACCACTGGTCTGCAACCCCAGCTCGTTTTTTATTCTATTTTAAAATTCTGAGTTAAGGTCTCACAAAGTTGCTCAGGCTGCCTCTGGCCTCAAACTCTATATCCTCCTGCCTTCATCTCCTGAGGATTTCAGGCATGCACCACTGGGCCCAGCCACTTACAACAAATTTCTATCTAATTATATTGAATACTTGATATATATTTGTACCAAGAAAATATAATATGCACATAGAAAGTTCCAAGTAATTCCAAACATATTTAAGTTCAGGGAAAATTTTTAAAAAGGCTAATGTTACATTTTAGGTATATACCTTTAAATGTGATGTAAAGTAATGAGCAAGAGCTATATCAGTGAAACAAATTTGCTAGCATATGCTGATATGTATTGAAGCCTCAATGTCAGTTAAATATAATTTTGATATTTAATTTCTTTAGCATTGGGAGACTGGGAAAAGGGCTAAAAATGTATGGTATTTATTTTTGAGATAAGATAAGGTTTTGTAAAGCCATCTCAGTACTTCTAAGAAAATCAAGATTCTTTCGCAAAATAAATCTGAGTCAGTATTCTCTTGGGGCTGAGAGTATCAGAGACTTATTTACAATGTGTGAAAACAGCTAAGAAGGTTAAACATAGAGGAAACCACTGGGAAATGAACGAGGCTAGTTAAGGCTGTGTTACCAAGGAAGTGATGCCTCTGCCTTAAAGCCTTCTTGTGAAATAATAAATCCAATCAGTTATTTCACAAACAAACACTGAGAGTTGATGGTGTTCATCATTTACCTGACTGGGTTAATATGGTTGTGGATGGTGCTGTTTGGTGCACCCAATAGATGGGCAAAACCTGTTTACTTTCCATGACTAGTTCTATCAGACAGGTGACAACTATGTTGTAATGACTTGAGAAAGATCTTAGAAATCATGCCTGGAATGGAAGCTGCTGGTTTAAGACACTGTGATTAATCAACTTAGGACCTCAGAAAACCACACAATGAAGTTCAGTTTCTAGCTTAATTATGAATATGATATAATGTGATTATTTATATTTATACCTTCATCTTAGAGATGAACCACTGAGACTCAAAGAGATTAAGTATCTTGTTCAGGGGCATCCAACAAGGAACTAACCCAGAATTAGAAGCCAAATCAGTATCTAAAAAAAAAGAAAAACAACTTTGTGTTTTCCACTCTGCTATAAGATTATCAGCAAGCCATTTCTTTATTAATACTATTGTGAAGTAACTTCCATGTACCAGGCGTGATTGTAAACAATGAAGATGATTCAATGAAAAAGTATCATTTTCATGAAACTCATTTCCTTCTTACACTGATGTCCACAGTATTTGTACTTCATTAGCATATTTCTGTTAAGTTTCCCAAATATATTATTACTTGTAACGACTAGCCTGTTTTCAAGATTTTTCTGTATAAATTGCTAATCTTTAAAAAAAAATTAGTTTCCTAGACAATCTTAATCACACCAAGCTAAGCACCTTTTTACACAAAAAAGGTGTGCAGATTCTTTGTGGAAAGAATTCTAATTGCATGTTTTTTCAACTTCTTCCACCAAGATTCTGATGCAACCCCTAGGGGAAAAAGTTTTGTATTCCTATACTTAAGAATAATTGCTATGACAATCCACTGCTACTATTGGGAGACTGCCATGTCCCTGATATATAAGGGGAGGGAAATGCAAGCTCAGTGGTAGATAAAGTAACTTACTTCAGATCAATGAATCTTGAATCTCTACAAGCATTCTTGAATTTGCTTCATTTCATAGTTCAAGTCATAGAAACTTGGAAAAGGACCACATTTCCAGGAAGACAAACTGAACTTTTTGAGTATAAGATCCAGAATGATACATGCCATATACACCTATACTGCAAGATCTGGCACGAAATTCCAGTGACTCTATATGGGAACTGACTCTAATGCAATGTTACAATACCTACAAAAATTTCAACTATGTATATACAATTCTAATATATCCTACAGATATTCTCACATAGAGGTGAAATTTTATGTACATTTTATTTATGTTGGTTTGTTGGAAGCAAATAATTAAAATAAAAACAAAAACTAAGACACTAATCATATAAATAATGTATTTTCACACAAATGTAATAAAATGATCAATAGTTGAGTATATTAAGTATGTTCACTCTATATAAAAATGATAGATTATTGTATAGCCATAAAGATTGAGAGAATTTTTCTCAGTGTGAATGGGAAAATATTTAAGATATATTGTTCAATAAACAAAGAAGATGTAGAAAGATACTTGAAATCTTTTGCTATTGAACAAAATAAGCAAAAATACCTGTCCAAATATTTATTCATGTATGGACTCTCAAAGAATCTATGTAAGCTAACAATAGTTAAATTTTGGAAGGGCAAATAAAAAGGTATATGAGGCAAGAGGAGAAAAGAAGAACTTTCACTTAAAAACCAATTTATAATTTCAAATATTTAAGACATACATCTTTAATATTTAATAAAAATCTTACTAAATTTGTAAACATATAAATTAACAAAAGAAAATATTTCTTGCTCTCAATTGTTATGTTTTTAGTTTTTGTTTTTAATTTGGCCAGTGGAAGACAGTGACATGAATATTTTAAACATATTCCATATTTCATATGTAGATGTCATGAGCACTACTCTAGGCTATAACTACATTTATGGTACAGAAATAACATAAGTATGATTATGAATGGCCCAATTCATTGCAGCTTCTAAAGATTAGTACCACAACTAACATTGAGTGGTATTTTCAAATGAAATTGAGGGGTCATTATAATTATTGGACTGACATGGATATCAAATTTATATCATAGATTCATTCCAAGATAAAATTAAAAAGCATAGTATAGAAAATTCAATGTTATTTTAGTGTCTTAATTCTAGATTAGATATAGTTTCACTAAAATTTTTTATTTTAAAATTTATTGTTTTATTAGTCAAGGAAGTAATTGATTTGTTTAGAAAATCTAGCCCACTAGTGAATAAACTATAGAAACATTGAGGTACAGATAATTTTATTTAAGATGCAATAGAAAAAAAGTGATGTATGCTTTATGGACTTTTAAATTGATAGCATGAGAGCTTGGTTTCATGGAACTAAAATACAATGAATTTCAGGTTCTAATTTTGTAGGTATAAAAAGCACCACTTCTGATAAGAACATCTGGCTTGAGTGTCTCTGAAAACTAGTTCCACAAATTTCTAGTGCTCTTCAGAACATGGGAACTGATTGTGATTAATCAGGGAAAAGCCTTCTCTAATAAGGCTCTGTCCAGTCCAATTGCTGAACATGACAGTCTTGAGAATTACATCGCCAAATGGTCTACTAGGGATGGAAGGTTGAAAGATTGGCTGAATTAAATAGTTCACCTCAGATAACCTTAAAAATGGACATTTTGACTGAAGGTGTAGAAAAATCCATGCATTAATGATTTTGTATATCATATATGTATTTTGAAAGAAAAAACATTAAAGGATATTTCTTTTATGCTGACTACTTCCAAGTATTATCATCCTGACTAAATGCTTCAATCACTCAGGTGACAGCCTGTAGCGTGCATCCATCCTTTCACTCCTGATTACAGATAACATTTGTAGCATGAGGATGAGATAGAGAGGCAAAAGCCGGAACACAGAGAACAGTCATCAGGAATCATAAGAGAGGAGAAGCTCATTTTTATGACTTTGCCACCTCGCAGTCAAGTGCCTAGTACAGACATTTATTGTTATTAGAAAGTGGTTTTTGAAGGCAAGTGAATCATGTCTCAAAGTGTGCTAGCTTCCAATATAATTAATAGCCAGAAGATTTTATATGCAGATTTTGTCAACTCAACAACAAAAGGTCTTTAAATTGGTGTGTAGAGGGATTGTGTGACTCAACCATCACACAGTCAAAGGGCTCTTCTGATTGCAAGCAGATATGTCACTCATCTCACAAGCAGAAGAAAATACCCCATGAAAAAACATATATGCATGTCAATACTGGGAAAGAACTTTTGTTTTAAGCATATAAACCCAGATTTTTATGGAAATCTCAGTTTGGTGACATAGATAAACCTTATCTTTGGCATTATTTTTACTACACAGATAAAACATGTAGAGCAAAGAAATATTTTGATTTACCAAAAAATAGGAGTTTTATGAGTCTATTGAGTGCTAATAAGTGCTATTATCTCAATAAAAATGTAACACACATAATTTTGAAAATAAGGATATGCAAAAGGAACTAAATTAAAATTATCCATAATTTTTGTGATTCATACAACCACTATTAGGAATGCTGAGGTACATGCTCCAATTTTATCTCCTTGTGTTGCTGTATCATAATGTGTTTTAATCAATCTCATCTGGTTGAATATTACTTCAGTCCAGTATTTGTCAATAACCAACATTGGTATAAAAATCATTTTAGACTACTTTTTACAAAGCTCATGATTACTTCCTAGAAAGATATTCCTGGAAACATAATAACATTAATTTAAGTCAGGATTTTCATGTTTTACATTGCTTAACTCCAAAAACTTGTACCAACTTAAACCCACACCTTGTTGGTATTTGCTTACATAAATTCTGAAAACATATATTATGGTGTAGCTGAAAATCTTTTCCAAAATACATGTTAAGAGTTACATTACATTTTTATTTAACTGTACATTTTCTTTATTATAAAAATATCAACTTACAATAATATCAGTTGTTCAATTTTAGGTGCCTTTTGGTTTTGAATGCTTTTTCTTGTTCGATTGGTTTTTATTATTATTTAATCTATAGAAAATATGTTAAAGTTACCAATGATGTTTTTATTACTTCAAGTAATTTCTCAATTAGTAATTCATTTGCATTGAAGGTTTTGTTTAAGACTTTTGTAGTATATGGAAATTTGATCACTCTGGCAGCAGCCAATTAGAAGAAATGCCAAAGGCCAAACATAGGATTATTTCACCATTGAAACAAATAACTAAATATTAGATAAAATAAGTATCCATGAATCAACAGTGATATGAATAATTGAAATACAAATAAGTAAGTGGTGAAAATGTATGGCTTTTCTTTATAATAGAATTTTATACTAATAAATATAAAAGGAATAGTATAAAAGAAAATTGCCATTTGGCAAAGAATGAAGTACATTTTCTCTAGGCAAGAATCACCTATGGATATGAAAATCAATGAGCAACAGTATGAAAAGAAACAAGTTCTTTACATGTTTCAGTGTATCTCTCCATAAGATGCTTATTAATTAAAAAGAGAAATGTGGTGAATTTATAATTGAGGAAACTGGCTACGTCACTTTGGCCAGCTGTCCAAGTGAACATCACCAATCACTAGTAATGAAGCTCTTTGATATCATGAAACTCTTGATATGATGCACTGAGAACACAATATCATTTCTGTTATGCAGAGAGAAATGTATCACTTTAACCATGAGAAAGCATAACACAAACCCAAATTGAAGGAAAGTCTGTAAAATACATGGCCAAAACTTTTCAAAAGTGCTATACTCTGCAAAGAAAGACTAAGGAATCATAACAGATTGGAGGAGACTAAGGAGATGCAATTAAACAAGAGATAAGTTCCTGGACCTGATGCAGAATCAGAAAACAGGTGGAGAAATAATCAGCAAAATTTTAATAAGGTAAATAATTTTGTTATTAGTAATATACCAATATTGATTTTCTAGTTTTGGTATTGTACTATGTTTTTCTAAAGTTATCATTTGGGTAAGGTAATTGAAGAAAATATGCAAATGCATGCATTACTTTTGCAACTAGTTGGTAGTCTAAAAATTATTTGAAAATAAAAAATTAAGCCAAGCACTGTGGCACATACCTATACTCCCAGTGACTCAGGTGGCTAAGGGCGGAGGATCACAAGTTCAAACCCAGAGGGAGCTTGTGCAATTTAGAGAGGTTCTGTTTCAAAATAAAATAAAATTTAAAAAACCAGCCTGAGCAACTAAGCAAGACTTGTCTCAAAGAAAGAAAGAAAGAAAGTGAAAGAAAGAAAGAAAAGAAAGAAAGAAAAGAAAAGAGAAAAAAATGAGTTTGATGTGCAGCTCAGTGGTGATCATGCACATGGCCATGGGTTCAAACTCCAGTACTGCAAAATTAACTAATTAAATAGTTAATTAATTAGTTCTAAAAAAGGCTGGGAGTGCATCTAAGTGTTAGAACACTTGCCTAGCATGGGTGATGCCCTTGTTCAACCACTAAGTACTGCCAGAAAACAAACAAAAACAAAACAACAACAACAAAATATCTCCCATTTCAGGAGACAGGAGGATTGTAATTTACAGAGGCAGCCTAAACAACTTAGTGGAAACCTGTCTCCATGCCACAGGCCTGTAATCCCAGGGGCTGGGGAGGCAGAGGCAGGAGGATCACAAATTAGTGACCAGAGGTGGTCTGCATAATCTATGGAGACCCTGCCTCAAAAAGTAGAAAAATGAGCTGAGGGGGCAGCTCAGTGGTCCAGCACTTGTAAAGCAGTCAAGCATGTGGCCCTGGGTTTAACCCCCAGTACTGCGAGAAAAAAAAAAAAGAAAGAAAGAAAGAAAGAAAAGAAAAGAAAAAGAAAACCTATTGCAAAAACAAAAAACAAAAACACCAAAACAACAACAACAACAACAAAAACTTAAAAAGGGAACCTGGGTCTGCAGTGCAGCTCAGTGGTAGAGCAGTTGCACAGCATGAACAGGCCCTGGATTAAACCTCTCAATACTGCCATTTAAAAAAAAAGAAGAAGATTAATTTTGGTTTTAGTGTTCCTATATAGCAATGTAAGCCTGCGGCCATAGCCCTGTGGTATCTGATCCCTTCAGATCTCAGAAGCTAAGCATGGTCTGGCCTGGTTAGTACTTGGATGGGAGAGCACCTGGGAACACCAGGTGCTGTAGGCTTGGGAGAAGGACCCAGCGACCCACTCCCAAAAATCAATCCACCATTGAAAACCCTGTGAACAGCAGAGAAGCACTGACAATAGTGTTTCACACATTGTACGTAGGGTGGCTATGAGTTAGACACCGATTCCATGGCACCCAACAACAAAAACAACACCACAATATATTGAAATTAATAAACAATACACCATCAATTTAAAAGAGGCACATATATGGAATATTTTAATAGAAATACAAAATTAACTAAGCCAGCGCACATCTGTAATCTCTTTAACTAGGAAGGACCGGCAGGAATATCCTGAGTTTGGAGGCCAGAGGCAGCCTGTATAACTTAGCAATATCTAGTCTCAAGATAAAAAATAAAAATTGGACTTGGAGTGAAGCTCAGTAATAGAGCACTTGGAGAGTATACACAAGGCCCTGGGTTCAGTTCCCAGATAATGAAAAAAAATTAATAAAAAGAAAAGGAAGTTATTCGTAGCTTCCAGATGTCATAATTAAAGAAAATAAAAAGTATTTGGAGTAAAGTTAATTAAATATTCATCAACATATATTAATACCAAACAACAACCTTGACAATGAAATGATAATCTGTGAAATTTTAAAAGCTTATAATGAGGAAATTTGAAAGCCTGATATATACAGAGGCATAGAAATTACATGTAGTTCTCCCTCACAATCGACCCAGCTCAAGACTGAAGGAATATAAGTACATATTCTTTTCACAAATTAGTTGGATTAGTCTTGGGGTTTTTGCCCTTATGAAAGAGAATTTTCCTATATTTAGTCATTTAGTGCCAGGTCCATTTCCACTCATGATGGGTAAACTGAGTCCCCACATGAGGAAGGGTACCTTTAAAAGGGCATCAGGGGGAATGTCCACCGAAAGGGGAAAAGTACCTCTAAGCCTTCAGAGGGAAAGTCAACTGAAAGGTGAAGAGTACCTCCAAAAGAAGGTCTTTCCATGGAAAAGGACTTGGAATCTCATCTTTTCTTTTTCCTAAATTTGAATTGGTCACTATTTTCTTCATATTGTGGAAAAACAAGTAATGAATGTAAATATATAATCTAATTCTGTGAGCATTCATATTGTGGATTTCTGGGAAAATTAATGAAAAACAAGTAATAGATGTAAATATATAATCCTCTGCTTCTGTGAGCAGTGCTAATTCAGAGCAGGAGTTAAGAACACTCCCTAACAGGACTGCAACAAAAAATTCTTGAATGACTGCCAACAGCATGAACTCCTTGAGCCAACACAGACTAAAGTTTTTGTACCAGCAGCCCTCCAATAAGCAAAACAATCTAAGTTAAAATATCCATTTTTCATAGTGTGGACTCAATGGGGTGACACACATATAAATAATTAAATTATAAAACCGTGTGTGTGTGTGTGTGTGTGTGTGTGTGTGTGTGTGTGTGTGTGTGTGTAGGCCTTTTCCCACAGTACAAAATCCTCCTTGATAATTTAGCATGGAGGTACTTATCTATCTAAAGGCAGACCTTAGTTCCCAGCTAGAGAAAAAGAGTAAAGGCTACTGTTCTGGTCAGCCTGACCCTCCACTGCTATTATGACTGCCAGGTGTGTGTAAAACTGCACGTATTCTTACTACTTGCATGACCTAAGCCTAAAAAGACTGTATAAAAAAATGGGCTATCCAAACAATAAACGGAACAGATCCACATTGCCTCCAAGCTGTTGTGTTTCTGTTACCCACCGCTGCTGACTCCTCACCTGCCTTCTGGAAACCCTGGATCCTAGGCTGCAGTTGGACTGTGGCAATTTAGTTTATTTCCCAAACTTTATAATTATAAATAAGGGCATAATTTATAATAATAAATACTTATGCATAATATTTCCAGTTGTTAGATGTATACTATGAAGGGAAAGTTCCAGAAGTGGAATTGTTCTATCAAAGTGTAAATGCACAAGTAGTTTTATTAGCTATTGTCAATTCTTTTTGTGTTTGTCAGATATCTGTTGCTTTGGCAAAATACCTGAGACAATCAACTTAAAGGAGTAAAGTTTTATTTTTGATCATGGTTCCAGAGAGTATAGTCTATGGTCACTTGACTCCATTGTTTCTGGACTATGGTGAGCCAGAACATCCTGGCAAGGAGTATGTGGTAGAGCAAAGCTGCTTACATAGTGACTGGAAAATAGAAGGATGCAGGGAGAGGAAAGTCTGAGGAAAAGGTATAGCCCCCAAGGGCATGCCCATAAAGTCCCACCCCCTTCAACTAGCATCCACTTTTAAGTTTCTATCACCTCCTAATATCCCATCACATTATGAGCCAATGGATCAATCCATTGAGGTCAGATCTCTCATTTTCTAGTCACTTTTAAACCATGTTGCACAGGAGACCAATTCTTCAATATATGAATCTTTAGGAGATTCTTCATATCTAAACCATAATATTCTGCCATGACCCAGAAGGGCTCATGTCCATCTCATAATGCAAAATGCATTTAGTGCTTTTCCAAGAGTCCCCAAAGTCTGAAAACATCCACCCTTTCTCAAAAGTCTAAGTCCAAAGTCTCTATGCCTCAAAGCAAATCTTAGCTGTGAGTCCAAGTACAATTCAAAAAACAAGTTACATACTTCCAATATGTATTGATGGGACAGATATGGTAAATATTTTCATTTCAAAAGGGAAGAATAGAGGCAGGTAAAGGAAGAATTGGACCAAAGCAAGATAAAACTATAACAGGAAAAACATCAAATCCTATAATCCACGTCCAGTATCCTATTCATGTGGTTCCCAGCAGCCCCACTCCTATGGCTTTTCCAGCTTCAGTCAACTTGGCCACTCTCTTGTGCTGGTTCTGCTTCCTGCCCATTTTCCCCAGAAGATGTTCCATGTTCCTGGCATCTCTAACTCCCTGGGATCTCCGCTGAAGCTTCACCTTCACTCTTACACCTAAATGCATGACACTCTCACATGCTGTCTACAGGGATCTAAATCTTCTTAATGTTGCCTGACCTCTCACATCTTTTGAAATCTTGTTGGAAGCCTCTGTAACTTCATAACTCTTGCACTGTGTGTGCCTCAAAACCAGTATTGTATGGATGACATCAAAGTCTACTGCCAACAGGAGCAGTGTCTGGGTGCACTTGGACCATGCAGTGGCCTCTGAGTGCCTAGGCAGCTATCTGAACATGATGAAAAGAATCCCAGGCAAATAATTTCCTGGAAAACACTGTGGTAAAAGGGAGTCCAAGGACTCTTTTCTTGAATGAAAGTTTTACAGACTGGCACCTCTAAACTTAAGATTAGTGGGAGCTGACTGATTTCTGAGATGCCCTCAAGATATCTTTCCTATTGTACTGGTGAAAAATAGTTGGCTTCTTTTAAAGGGCTTTAATTCCTTCAGCATCTGTAGCCATAGCACCCTACCATCTGATCCCACCTGATCTCAGAAACTAAGCAACATCAGCCTGGTTAGCTCTTGGATGGGAGACCATCCGAGAATACTAGGTGCTGCAGGCTAGGTAGAAGGACCTGGAAGCCCACTCCCTAAACCATTCACCATTGAAAACACTATAAATAGCAGAGAAGCACTGATGTATTGCCAGGCATGGCACAGTGTCATCTATGAGTTGAACCTGGGTCAGTGGCACCTAACAACAACAATCTAAATCATCAGTCATACCCTCTTTAGCCAAGATTTTATATTCTCTCCTTTCCTGGTTAAGTGCAAGTTTTTCAAATCTTCTGACTCTGCTTTTTGTTCCTGGTTTTTACTACAAAAATGTTTTTGTGTGTGTGTGTGTGCGTGTGGTACTGGGGGTTGAACCCAGGGCCTCACGCTTGCATGCTCTACAAGTGCCACTGAGTTGCACCCCCAGCCCATTTTTTGTTTGTTTGTTTTTTTACTTTTTTGAGGCAGGGTCTCACTAAGTTATGCAGACTGCCTCTGGTCTCGAATTTGTGAATCTCCTGCCTTGGCCTCCCAAGCCACTGGGATTACAGGTGTGCGCCACTGTGCCTGGCCCAAATATGGATTTTAAAAAGCCAATCATGCCAATGTCATAGCCTGAGTGCTGTGGTTCCTTGAAATTTCCTCCACCAGATTATTTAGTCCACACTTTGAAACTTTGCCTCACATAAAGTCTCAATTCATAGACACAATAAAGAAAAGTTAATTGCCAGAATCTAACATAAATGATTTCTAGTCCAGTTCTCAATGGAGTCTTCCTTTCTCTCTGAAACCTTATGATTACATCCTTTCCTCTCCAGATTTCTATCATTATTCTGGTCTTCTGAATTCCCACCAAAAGGATCCATTAATCTATGCTTACAGTGTCCTAAGGTTTTCCTATCCTCCTTCCCCCAAAGTTTTCAAATTTCTCCTACAAACCAGTTCCAAAGGCTTCTGAAGCACATGGTCCAGTATACTTTCAGCAAAAACCCCAATTCTTGATACCAATTATATACTAGTCAGCTCTCCATAGCTGTGACAAAATACCTAAGAAAGTCAATTCAGCTGGGCACAGTGGTGCATGTTTATAATCCCAATGGCTTGGGAAGTAGAGCTAGGATGATCATGAGTTCAAGGCCAGAGGTGGCCTATGCACCTCTGCAAGATCTTCATTCCAAATAAAAAATAATTAAATGAGGGGAGCATCCCACTGGTAGAGCACTTGCAAAGGATGTGCAAGGCCCTGGATTCAGCCCCCAATGACTGAAAGAAATCAACTTAAATGAAGTAAAAATTTATTTTCAGTCATGATTTTGGAGGTTTCAGCCCATGTTTACTCCACTCTATTGTTTCCAGACTATGGTGAGGCAGAACACCATGGCACAGAAGCATGTGGAGGAGAAACCTGTTCATATCATGGCACCCAAGTAGGAGGTGGGGAGGGACTGAGGATAAGATATAAACCCAAAGGCATTCCCTCAAGGATATACTCCCTTCAACTAGGTCCCACTGACTGTAAATTAGTTCACCCATTTTGGAAATCAATATGGAGTTACCCCAGAAAACTAAAAATAGAATTGCCATATGACCCAGCTATATCACTCCTGGGAATATACTCAAAGGGAGACAAGTCATCATACCACAGAGACATCTGCATCTCCATATTTAATGTAGCATTCTTCACAATAGCAAGAATATGGAATCAACCAAGATGCCCATCAACAGAATGGCTTAAAAAATGTGGTACATATACAGAATGGAATATGACTCTGCAATAAAAAAGAATGAAATAATGTCATTTGTAGCATAATGGATGGAACTGAACAATATCAATATCAACAAAATCTTAAGTAAACAAACAGGCTCAAAAAGAGAAATACATCATGTTCTCACTCATATGTGGGAGCTGAATCTTACTTAAAGGAAGAAAAACCTATACATAAGTAGATATATAAAAATGCACAATGAAACTTAATGAAGAAGAGAAAATGTAAAGAGTAAAAAGAAGGAAGGAGAGGACTAGCAAAGGGAAGCAAAAGTTGTGGAAGGCGGAAAGAGGAGGAGAAACAATGTAAAAGGATAAAGGAGAGAGTAATATCAATGTAAATGATGCAACTTCATGAATACATGGGAAAAATAGGGGAATATAACCTATATACACATATGCGTTTTATTACATATTAGTCAAAAGTTTCCATAAACTTCAAAAGTTGATGAAAGTGTAACCAAAAGTGATGTAAATAGTTGCATAATGGTAAAAGAAAATGCTGTATTACTTTGTACCCCACCAACATGTACCAACAAAGGGAAAAAAAAGGAAAAAAAAGTCTAAATCCCACCTCCTAAATTTCCATCATCTCCCAATAGCCCATCAAATTATCAACCCATCAATGGATCAATGAACTGATGAAGTCAGAGCCCTCATGATCCAAGCACCTCTGAACTATGCTCCGCTGGGTACCAAACCTTCAATACATGAACCTTGTCTATGATGTATCACAGTACTTGTATATTGTAGTAGAGTATTTCGGTATGTCTATGTCTTAGTACTTGAGGAAAAAGTGGATTAAAAATAAGAAGGTGTTATGGGATGAATTGTCATAGTCCCTTTATTTTCACATAGCAGAAGACAGAATGACAAAAGAGCTGAATTTGGTGTGAAACTCCTTTTATTAGAACCTTGTTGCGACACAGCATGATGGAGTCTTTATTACCTAAGCACCTCTAAAAGACCCATCTTCTTATATTATCAAATAGACATCACCTGACTTCAGACCATAGAAGAAGGTGCTATAGTCTGAGTTGTGTCCTACCAAGATTCATATATTGAAATCCTAAACCTCAGTAAATCAGACTACAAATAGATTTGGATATAGAATCTTTAAAGATGTAATTGATCTAAGATGAGCTTATCACAAGGAGCCCTAATTCAATATTTCTGCTGCCCTTTTAAGAAGATGAAACTATGACACAAATACCGAAACCTAAAAAGAAGCCAGCCATCTAATATTCAGGAAAGGCCTGAGAAGGAATTAACCTTGCCGATGCCTGACCTGGGACTTTTAGCTGTAGAATTGTGATAAAGTAAATTTCTGTCCTTTAATGCCCTCGGTCTGTAGTTCATTCTTACAAACATCATAGAAAACTAAAACAGAAGGATACAAAATTTTAAAAATATGAAGCACATGACCCTTAGGATATATTATGTTGTTGTTGTTGTTGTTAGGTGCCATCGAGTCAGTATCCGACTCATAGTGACCCTATATGCAACAGGCAAAACAGTATTGTCAATGCTTCTCTGCTATTCATAGGATTTTCAATGGCAGATTGATTTTTGGGAGTGGGTTGCCAGGTCCATCTCCCAAGTCTACAGCACCTGGTGTTCCCAGGTGGTCTCCGATCCAAGTACTAATCGGGCCAGACCTTGCTTAGCTTCTGACATCTGATGGAATCAGATGCCACAGGGCTATGGCTACAGGCAGGATATAGTATATGTGATGGTTAATCTTGATTTTCAGCTTAATTGAATTGAGAAACACCCAGGAGATTAGTAAAGCATACCTTTGGGTATGTCTATGAGGGTTTTTCCACAGACAATTGGCATGTGGAACAGCAGTTGAGGGGGAAAACCCACCTTGAATGTCAGCTGTACCATCCAATAGACTGGGGGCCCAAATAGAACAAAAGCAGGAGGAGGAAGCCAACCTGTGAGTGTAAATTCAATTCTTCCTCAGCATATGCATATACGGGTGATGTCATTCCCCACCCATAGACATCAGCCTCCAGATTCTTTAGCCCTTCAATATGAACTAACACCAGCAACTCTCCAGGGACCTTCCAGTCCTACAGCATGAGACTGGGGTAGATCTTTTGTCCCTCTCTTTTGAGGATTCCATAGTCTTGGACAAACCAGCTTCTAGTTTCTCTGGCTCTCCAGCATGCAGATGACCACTCTGCAAATATCCAGCCTCCAATCATGTATAAGCCAATCTAATAAATCCCTTTTATAATTATATATTTATAATTATATAACTACACTCATATAAACAATTATATATGAAATATAATTATAAGATGAAATGTATTATAAATATTAAATACATAAAATTATCTACATAGTATAGTATATGATATAGAATTAGGAAAGGGAATTTGTATATTACATATATACATATATGTGTACATATGTGGGGATATATATCATATATACATATATGTGTATACATACATACATATATGTGTGTATGTGTGTGTATATATATATGTGTGTGTGTATGTGTATATGTGTGTGTGTGTGTATGTATGTGTGTGTATATATATATATATATATATATATATATATATATATATATATATCTCCTATTGGTTGTTTTCTCCTAGAAAGTACTAATACATTATAGAATATACATCCAAAACTGCAGAATTTAACTTTTATTAAAGAATACATGTTGTGTTGTTGTTGTTAGGTGCTGTCAAGTCGGTATCCGACTCATAGCAACCCTCACAGGGTTTTCAATGGCTGACTGTTTCAGGATTGCCTTGGGAGTGGATTGCCAGGCCCTTCTTCCATTTTTGTGGTGCCGGGAATTGAACTCGGGACCTCAGAGACTGCAGTGCAGCGTGCTACCAACTGAGCAAGAATACATGGGATATTCAAAAACCTGATAATATGCATAAAATAAATATCCACAAATCTTAAAGGTTATCAGTTTAATAAATTACACTGATTCCCCAAAGACAATTAGCTAGAAACTAATGAGAATAAAAATTTTTGTAAGAACCCCAAATGTTAGGTATTGCAGCCATTCATTTGAAAATATGTTCATTTTCATTCAATCATGAAAGTTTAAAATGGATTCATGTGAGAAGGGAAAGAGTTCACATTTAGATCTTTCTTCCACTGTAATACAGAGAGCCTTGAACCATCTAGGAATTCATGCCAAATTGCATTTGTCCACTACATTTGTAGCATCAAGTTAATGAGAACAAAGAATAACATGTGCCAAGTATGAATAAAATATACAGAGCGGAAGACAAACCCTACAAAGTTGTAGGGAACTCCCAATAAGAAAGCGTTTAGGCATCCAGCTACTAAGATGTGAAGCATGGGGGAATATTTTCTCAAGACAAAAAAATAAGAAGGTTGTTTCTTGAAAGCCTAATTTTTAAAAACATAAAACTGCCAAAATAGTCCTCTTCAGGCACTGGAGATATAGAATGCAAACTTAAGAAAGCTGTAATTAATTAATTTCCTGAGTGACTAATGACTAAAGTCTTTGCTGACCAAGGAAAGGTTGTGTAACTGATCCAGTCTGGAAGTTAGTCTGGCTATTTGGACTATGCAATATGGCAGATTGTATGGGATTAGAGGTACCTGTGTTGCATAATTTGAAGCACTCTACATAAAATTAGAGATAGAAATTTCCTCAACTTGATAAAGAGCATCTTTAGTAAAAAATGTTTCACTAACACTATGTTTAAAGGTAAGTCACAGGAGGAAAAATCACAACATGGACTTTATGGAATTTTACATTGTGAATCTGTTGCTTTATTTAAAAGGGGGGAAATTTTTGCAATTAAGGTAAGGATTTTGAGTTGAGATTATTCAGGCAAGTCCAATGTAATCACTGCAGTCCTAAAAAAAGGAAGCAAGAAAAACAATGTTGAGCAAAGGCAATGTAAGGATGGAAATAAATGCTAGATTGGTGCAATCAAGGAATGCTAATAGATTTAGGAAGTTATAAGGAATATTTATAACAAAGGGAGGACATTAATTCTTTCTTAAAGCCTCTAAAAGAAATCAGGCCTGCCAGAAGCTTGATTTCGGCCTCCCAGGAATCACTTTGGATTTTTGGCCTTCAGAACTATAAACTAATATATTTGCATTGTTTCAAGACATTAAGCTTGTGGAAATTTGTTATAGAAGCAGTAAGAAATTAATAGTTAATATGTTAATATAATGTTGCATGGGTAGTGCAGGACCTGGACTTTATGGTGTTTAGATGAAGAGTTAAATTCACCATTTATGATGTACCAAAAAGGACCTTACCAGATATAGGCCTTGATCTTGGGCTTCTCAGTCTCCAGAACCATGAGCCAAATAAACTTCTATTGTTTATAATTTACCCAGTCTGTGTTATTCTGTTACAGAAACAGAAAGTAGACCAAGAAAACTGGTGTGATTGTTTTACCAGTTCAGACGTAATATAGGCACTTTACCTTCTCTGTCCCTTTGTCTTAAATATTCCCTCTCTTTACATTTAGAACCATATCAGATAGTGTTATAATTTTGTGCTTCAATTGTCAAAAACCATTTAGGAAACTTAATACAAAATGATAATCTATTTTATTTCCCTATTTGCTTATTATGACATTTCCTTCCTTCTTATTTTCTAAAGTTATTTCTTTTATTGTATTTTTTCCTATTTGGAGAAATTTCCTATTATTCCTCAAAGATAGGTTTACTGACAACAAATTATTTTCATTTTCTTTCACCTGAGAATATCTTAAATTCTTCTTTCTTGAATTATATTTTCACAGGTTGCAGGATTATGGTTGTGAATTATTTTACTTTGAAACCTGAAAAATACTGTCCCTCTCCCTTTTGACCTCCTGCGTCCTGATTAGAAATTTACTGTTATTCATATTGTTCTGCAGCTTCTCTCTCACTGCATGATTCTTTATTTTTGGTTTTCACAAATTTCACTATGATGTGTATTGACATGGATATCTTCAGGGCATTATTCCTGTTTGGGGGTTTGTTTCACATCTTAAGGCTATAGGTTCATCTCCAGACTAAACCAGTGTGTTTTCAACTATTGTTTCTTTGAGTACATCTCCACCTTCACCATCTTTCTCTTTCTTAAACTCTTATTGCGTGAATGAATTTTAACAAGATCTTTAGTTATCTTATAGTATGTCCTTGAATCTGTTTATTTTTATTTCCATACTTCTAAAGTCTACAGAATTTTTATTTTTCTACTTGCCAGTTTGGAGGGTCTTTTACTCTGCCTCCTCTATTATGCTATTGTGTCTGTCCTTTGAGATTTTTAGTTATTATGTATTTCAATTCTAAAGTTTCTATTTGGGTCTTGTCCCTATCTCTTATTTCTCTGTTGATACTTCCATTTCTTTGTTGAGTCTTTCTACTTTTTTCCATTTTCATTTTTCATTTTTTAAATGTGTCCATAATTTTTCATTCCAGTTTTTCTTTTTATGGCTATTTCAAATCTTTGGTAGATAGTCCTAACTTCTGTCTCATCTTAGTATTAGTTTCTATTATTGTTCTTTTCACTCATTTTGAGATCTTATTGATTCTTAGTATGACTAGTGATTTTAAATTGAAAACTGGATGTTTTTAGCACTGTATTAGAACACCCGGGATCTTAAAGTTTAATTTTCAACTGATTTCCTCTAACAATACTCAGGCAAGAGAAAGAGAAAGGATGCTGTCTTGTTACTGCCAGGTGGGGCTGAAAGTCCAGATAGTCCACTTGATCTTCACTGACACTCATAGTATGGGATTTCCTCCTAACTGCTGGGCTGAGACATTTCTTACTAGGCCTCCATTGATACCACCCCCGTAGGCTGAAGGAGGCAGCAGTGCTTTCTTACTCCTGCCCATATGATCCCCACAGACACTATGTTGGGCACACTAGGACTAGGGATAAAAGTATTGACTCTCCATTGAGTCTTCAACATTCCCATGGGGATGAGAATAGTAACTTATTACATGTAAGTGGGGATAGAAGCCCAGACTCCACAAATGGTTTCCACTGACAAAATTAGGGGAGGTAAGAGGGTGGAATGTGTTGTTGGTGGTGCCACCAAGTCAGGTCTGACTCATAGAGACCCTATGTACAACAGAAAGAAACACTACCCAGCACTGTGCCATACCCAACACTATATCAGTGCTTTTCTGGGCTTCATTAAAGATTTCAATGGTTAATTGTCTCCTGAGTGGGCTGCCAGGTCTTTCTCCCACTTCTACAGTACTGAGGATGGAACCAAAGGCCTCAGAGAGTGCACAGCAGCACTCTACCAACTGAGCTAACCCCCAGTCCCTGGTGGAATGGGTACTTATCCCCTTGTTGAAGATGAAAGTCCTAGATCCTTTCTGAATCTTATTTGGTATGACCCTAACAGTGAGGCTTGAGGTGATTTTGTTTAGCCTGGCCAAGGTGAAAGTCTAACCTTCCTAAATGGCATTTGCAGGCATGGGTAGTGCAGGACCTGGACTTTATGGTGTTTAGATGAAGTAGGAAAGATGTTATCTAAATGTTATCTTATGTTGAAAGACTGCCTTTTACTCGTTCTTTGGTAACAAACAGCAGGTTTTTGTAGGACATATTTTCTGTGTTTGTTGACATTTCTGGCTTACTGGGTTCAAAATCTCCAAGTCTGGGAACAGGTGAGGCCAAAATAAAACTCAGGGAACTTGCCCTTATATTGCCCCTTTGGTCTCAAGGTTCTAGGTAGTTTCTTTTATTCTCTGTAGTTTGCAGAGTCTTTTTTCTTCTTTCATATACAATGCTAGTGTTTTTAGTTGTGATTTGCGTGTGGAATATGTAGAAGCACCTCTACTGTATTTTCTCAGTTGTAGAGGCACACAACTCATTATTTGCAAATAATTTTTAAAAATGGTTCATTAATTTTTTTCCTATGGATAGGAAAAATGACTTAAATTTACAAAGGTTCTAATTTTATAAAAGCATTGAGTTTCTCATGTTCAAAATATCTGGAATTGAAGCACTTTAGCTTTTGGAACTTCAAGTTCTCCATTTCCCCAGTGAGAAATGGAGAGAAATATAAATTAAAATTAGTTTCAGTGTGCTGCCTTAATTATTCCACTTATTACTTATTATCTTGCTTTGTGGTTTTATGTGCCTCTGAACTGTAGCAGAGATTAGAAAGGAAGAAGTGAATGAGCTAATTAAACTCAGGCCTCTATAAATTAAAAAGTTGAAAGTATAGACAAAAGCATGAGGTCAAATTTTGGCTTAACTCCAAAAAAAGTTTCTGAGAGAATATATTTAACATATATTTAAATGTGTATATATATACATATATATGAATTATATATATATATACACACACACACACACATATATATATATATATATATATATATATATATATATATATAGAGAGAGAGAGAGAGAGAGAGAGAGAGAATGTGTTGATATTTGACTTTGTGATACATTCATGGAAAAGAAAAGTTAAGTATATTAGTGATAAATCACAGATCTCTGAGAACTGAAGTGATGTAAATGAAATTTTAACTTTAGGAATATTTTTAACCACCCTTACCAAATTACCACATTAACTTATTGTATATGTTTCTGTTTGTCTTTCTACCCTTCTCACTCTCTTCTTCCTTTCTTTCCTTTTTTCTTCCTTCTACCTTTTTCTTTCTTTTTCCCTCCTCTGTCTTTCATTCATTCTTTCTTTCCTCTCCTTCTCCTTTTATATCTTTTCCTTTCTGTATTCTTCCATCCTGACTTTATATCATTTGTCACTATTGTTGTTAGGTGCTGATAAGTTGGTATCGGACTTACAGCAACCCTATGTACAACAGGCGAAACACTATTCTGCTATTCATGGGGTTCTCAATGGCTGATTATTTTTTGGGAGTGGGTTGCCAGGTGCGTCTCTCAAACTTAATCACTGCACATCAGTTAGTACCTTCTGCATACTCATGGGTCATACTAAAATGTATTAGTGACCACTACTTATGTCCAAAAAAGAAATTTTCAGAGCAGATTTTTTTTAATCTATGAAATAAAGCAATATTAAAGGACTTTTTCTTATTAATATGGGTTCTAAAATTTCTGTCATTGGTTCCATTTGCTTTTGGAGCCTAATAAAGTTTTACACAGAAAATAACATATGATAGCAAAGTTATCATGAATTTTCACTTGATCCTTTACTCTGGCCTTGATGAAGTAAAGAACTGATGTAACAAATCATTGTCTAGCTAAACTCTGCTACTGGAAGAGCGAGGGGATAATGCAAAATTAAGCAGAATTTTCTTTGTTTTATTTTCATAGACTTGATGGATAATTTTCAAAAATCTCCTGATAACAGTTCTTTATTTTGTTGCAGTGATGATTATTTATTTCATATCCTTGGTTATTTAAATCATTCTGTTGAATTGGAACTGTTCCAAAAGATTGAAATCTTTATCTAAGTACATTATGTATAAATTCAGCTTTAAGTATGGACTATAATACTTGCACATACATATCTGAAATCTTCCCCCTGTTTGTGGTATTCTTCCGATTTGTGTCAAACAGTGCTGAGGATATTAAGCAACACAACCCCCTCTGACAACAAAGGTGCTATTAAAGGCTGTTGTATCAATAATGGGTGAATGTAAACTCCCTAAATAATCATAAATTGGATATTGTGCAGCAGTTTCAGAAGCACAATTATTGCCTATTGTGTCAGTAATGTGTGCATTTAGGCCTCTTAATAGTACATATTGGCATAATGACTGTGAGATAGTGAAACTAGTTACCAAAGGGTAGATTCTCATTTCCTGGGTATATTTTAGGAGCGGAAATAACTATCTGCTTGAAATTATTTAGGTTCGTTTTACTGGAGTCAGGGGGTTGAAAAATGTTGCCTCTAGTGGGCTTTTCTGGCCCTGTGTCATTAGGAAAGAAAAAAATTACTCAACTGTTACTCAAGTTTTTCTCAACCTTGCTTCAGAGATGCAAGGCTCAATTTAGAATATTCATGTGTCATCTGTCTCATTCAACTTCCACCCTGAAATGTGAAAAATCTATGCATAGATCTCCCAAATTCGTTGCTGTAGTCTCCTAATTTGCATTTGCAATGCTACAGTTTTTAACAGAATAGAAAAAGTAGAGTTAACTCATCTCTTGTTTAGCATCAATAAACACATTCCTGAACCCATCCAAAAAAATTAAATGATCTGCATTAAAATGCTAACCTGGGGCTTATCTCCCAGGTTTTTTTTTAATGAGAAAACTATATATTTGCATATGAGACAAAATACCTGATCAATTTCCCAAAGTGTAACTGTTATACAGTAGTGTTTATATGTGCATTACAAACTCTCATGTTAAGATGTTAAATGCTTAAAGCATCACTTCTTAATCACCAAATTATCTAATTTTAAAAAGCAGTTTCTCTATGCATGTACTGTTTGCATGCTATTACATCAACTGTGTATTTATGATATAGAGCACAGCAAAACCCAACACACAGCAAGACAAAGTGTGATCAAAAAGTATGGTGAATGTGTAAATTAAAAACTTATTACTCATGTAACCTGCAAGAATTGTGCAATGTGTGTTCAAAGCCAGGGGAGTAGTGTCGGGGGAGAAATACTACAATAAATAAATATTTTTCTTTAAGCACTCACAAATTAAAATTACAACAAAATTACAACAAAAATAAGAGAGGGCAGTTTCCTAAATATGGACTCTTTATTATTTCCCAACAACAACAACAAAAACATGCCTTCTTATATAATATAAAATAAGTTTCTGAATGGAAGACAATTTTTCTAATTAAGATAAATATTTTGCAAAATTAAAAATGATAATGAGGTACATAAGAATTAAAATTCTCAATATATCTCTTATCTGTTTTTCTAAATCTCAATTTTGCTAACATATGCATAGATTAGATTAGGATCAGGTCAACTAAGGTTGTATGTGCAAACTTTTAATTATGCCCTTTCTAAGAAAGAGCAAATTATAGTCATGATAAAATGTAGTGACAGGGATATCTGTGACAAAAAAAAATATTTAAAAAAACCATCTAACTATAATCAGTGAATAACAGGAGCATATTTAATGTGGATCTGAAAACCACAGAAAAATAGATTCTGCACACAAGTAATGGCACATACAGTGAAATACAACACATAAGAAGAAACCCATGTGCATTTAAGCTGGTGTCTGAAACAAGGGTGGATCAAATACTGTTCATTCATTTAGCCAATACCCATTGACTACACATCCTATTTAGTTTTCTGTGCTTGATTTTAAAAACATCAAAATAAAAGGCATTTGGTAGCCCTAAAATGCCTCAGAATCTGTTTTAAAAACAAACATGAAAATAAAAAATTATTTTGCAACATAATGATGGTTTCCTGAACATTAGATGCAAAGTAGAGGGGAAAAAAAGGCTTACTGAAAGGAATACTTAATTTGAGGAAGCCCTTCATTTATAAGGGACAAGTAGAAGTATTATATGATAAATAGCATTACATCCAGGGGTAACTGGGGGTGGGAACGGTATTCCAAATAGAGAAAGCGATTTGTTAGAAGGCATGAAGGGGAAAGAGAGTATGGTAATTTCAGAGAATTAGAATTGTCTACTGTTGATGAAACATAATATAGAAACAGAAATGGCAGGATATAAGGCAGGACAGGTAGAAGAGCTGAACCACATCCAGCCCAGTAGTGTTAATGCAAGTAGTGAGATGAGCAAGCGGAGAAGCAATAACATTATATTATACTTTCAGATAGGAAGTCAAGAGAGTCTGTGCTGGAAATCTAGATATCAGCATATCAAATGGCAGTGGAAATCATGGGCAGGATATCTCAATTAGAGGAGGAAGGTATATGCAGTTCCCTTTTGGACATCACTATGGTGCAGATGAGAGGAGAATCTAGAATAAGCAGTCTGCAGAGATAAGAGGACAATCAATAATGAACATTCTTGCAGATATTTGTAAGGGGTAAATTTCAAGCACAGAGTAATCAACAGTACCAAAGGCCAAAGAGGTCAAATAAAATGAGGATTAAACATAGGCACTGGATGTGGCAATTGACAAGTCATTGCTTGTTTTAATGAGAGAAATTCAATGAAGTGGAAATGTTGTAGGAGACATTTATAAATCTGTAGCACAAAGCAATTTTAAAACCATGTTTTGCAATTTTAAGAATCAGAAATTTGAGGAAGGAAAAAACAATGTGAATGCTAAAAGTTTTGCTTTTACATATTAAATTTAAAACCCTAAGAACTCTCAGGTCATATTGTGAAGAAGTCTGTCAGTAAAATTTTGAGCTTTTCCCAAACCAAGAAATAAAAAAAGAGAGATAACACCACATGCAGGAACATGGAGGTGGGTGTATTGTGAGAAAGAGACTCTGGTTGGATAGAATTAATACTTGAACCTAATATGTCACTAAGATTTTGGATAGAAACCTTGAATATTCATTTAGGGGATTCAGGAGACAAAAAATCTTTTGCCAGACTGTTCAATTCATTTAAGGAAAAATATTTTCCTTTTGGCA
This sequence comes from Pedetes capensis, assembly GCA_007922755.1. NCBI lineage: Eukaryota > Metazoa > Chordata > Mammalia > Rodentia > Pedetidae > Pedetes > Pedetes capensis. The sequence continues at coordinate 3,205 of VMDO01022780.1, read as the reverse complement.
TGCAGAATCTTGTGAGTGTAATAATTATATCCATTAAAGTTAATTTCAAGGAAATAAAAAGATGGATAAATAAATGTATTCTAAACATTTTAGAGCACAGTTGTGTTTGAGACAGAAAGAGTAAAAGCTAAAAAGAAGACAAAAGGATAACCTTTCTTCCCTTCTTTCCTTCTTCCTTTCCCCCCTCCCTCTCTCTCTTTCTTCTCTCTTCCCTCCCCTTTCTCTCTCTCCCCCTCCCCTTTCTTTCTCTCTCCCTCACTCTCTCTCTCCCCTCTATAGTTTGAATCTTGAATGTGTTGAAAACTTGGTCCTCAGCCCATGGCAATTTTGGAAGGTGGGGCCTAGTAGCAAGAAGTTTGATCATGGAGGTCATAACTTTAAAAGGATATTGGGACCCAGCCCCTTTCCCTTCTCTCTTTGCTTCTATGCCACCATAAAGTGAGTGCCTTTGTTCTGTCACTTGCTCCACATTAAGATGTTCTTGATTTACTACAGGACCAAAAGCAGCTGAGCCAGCTGATCATGGACTGAAATCCTTGAAAATCCAGACTATTTTGGAGGCTATGCAGGTATATCACTTCACCTCCCTGTGTGAGGGCTGGAGTACTGGAAAATCAGTCATTGAAGAAGCACAGGTGTGGACCACAATGCAAATCACTTACTTTCTCTGATCTTCTGATTCTTGTTAGAAAAAATGAGAAATGATGGTTAGAGAAAGCATGAAGAGAAGCAATCAGAAGATAATAAAACTTGAAAATTGATAGGATAAATCAAGCCAGGCTAAGGGTTTTAGACTTTTGAGTGGTGGACAAGGTGCAGAATAAGAGTGAAGATGTTGGAATAGAGAATTGTGATGAAATCTTATGATGAAATCTGTTGGTGTATGTTTATTTGTACTTTAACAGGACAAAGTGGCCATTTAGTTGGGGATGAATTAGATAAAGTTTCTCTGAATATGGATATAACCAAGTAGCTATCTCAGTAGGAAATTAGAAATGGTAAAGTAAGGCAGCCTGCTGACGTACCACCCTGGCAATCAATTCCATCAGATCTCAGAAGCTAAGCAGGGTCTGGCCTGGTTAGTACTTGGATGGGAGACCACCTGGAAAACCAAATGCTTGTAAGCTTAGGAGAAGGATCTGGCAGCCCATTCCCAAAAAACAAGCAGCCACTGAAAACACTATGAATAGCAGAAAAGCACTGATAGGGTGCCAAACATGGCATGGTATCAGGGAGTATTTCATTTGTTTTACATAGGGTTGCTATGAGTCAGACTCGACTGTGTGACACCTAACAACAATGACAACAAAGTGAATGAGTCCAGAGATTGAATCCAATGATATTTAGGAGGGTGTAGGTGTTGATTAAATGGTAGGTATCAGAGACAGTAAAAATTCAAGTGGTATTTTTTACATTTGTTACACTAAGTTATGTGAATGATAAGTTGATAAAAATAGATCTGATCAGAATATATAAAAGAACAAATTGTAAATTAAATTTAGTTTTGGACAAATTGAGAATGAATGCAAATCTATATCTAAAATATTACCTTAAGTAAATTTTAAAATATCTCATAGTCTATTAATACACTTAAAAGAGCTACTTGTTCACTGCAGCTTTTACTTATTTTTTTAAGCCTTAATAATACACACAAAAAACTAAATTTAACTACATGCAAATACTAGCACATGGTATCCCTAAAGGCATGAAAGGATAGGACTCAGAACAGACCAAATTAACATCAAACTTACCCCTTTTTTGCGTAACTTGGCCCCTTTTGTTATTTCTTTTTTCTTTGACTTCAATTTATTCTAGCAAACAATACACCAATAATATATCCACAGAGCCATTTCATTTTGAAAGAAGTAAAAAGTCAGGTGGGCACACCCATTCTTTCTTAATTCCTTTCTCAAATTAAGTTTATAGGAGTTAATTCACTTGAATTTGAAACAGAAAAGAAAGATTTCCTGGAAAAGACACCACTTCCCTGCTTCCTGCTTAAGTGGTGCTTAGAAAATTGCTAAATTGCTTGGATAGAATAGAGATTATGGTATCATTATTTCTCAGCAATTTAAAAATAAATTTTGCAGGAACAGTTTTTCTGCCATTATGTTGACCTTTATAATCTAAACATTGGGAAATAGAATGTGTGACTATGTTTTAATTAGTCTATTGACAATTGACATTACAGAAGAGGCCAAAAATGCTTTTAAAGAGATATAAAACAAAGTAAATGTCTTAATATTTTGTTTCTTAAAACTTGTACTATTGTGATAGCCTAAAGAAATTCACATATTACTTTCCAAGGTTATCAAGAGAACAATTATAGAATTTTATCTTAGTGCATCCACAAACTATTCCTAATATACCTAACATACCTAATATAATGAAGAGTTTAAAATAACAGGGAACAATCATAACTATATCTCTTACTACATTGGCAAGATTTATTTTAAATACTAAAAGATGTTAAGTTTTTCTTATATTTCTTAAATAGCCATTAAACCTAGTGGGGAAACATGTTTTATGAATTTTCTACAGGGGCTATAACACCTCCAAAGGCTGCCAAGAATATCTTGCCTACAAAACTAAAAAGTCAAATGAAATTGAGAAGGTGTTTTGTTTTGTTTTGTTCTGTTTTTAATGTTCTGAAGATTCTTTCATTTCAAGTGCACCTGTTTCTGTGCAAGCATTATAGTGGAACAGAAATATGAACATAGATTCGAGGCTGGTCATTTCTTAGGGGCTGTAAGCAGGCTGCTATAACACAAGCTCTCAGAAGTCTGCTTTTGAGTCCCAGGTGAGAAATAAAAGTAGTAGCTAAAGATACTTCATAAATATCATACGTACATAAAGACAAATTTCAAAGAAATAAAAGGCAGACATATCAAAATAATGGTGATAGTAATAATAATACAAGGACTTATGAAGAAAACAATATATTTCCTTTAATCCAGATAAAGGAACTACTTCTATTAAATATCATTCAGAATATAGAGATAATGAAAGAAAAAAAAAGATGAAACTGATTTTATGGCAAAATCATTATAAACAAAGTAAAAAGGAAAGGAAGACAATGATAAACTAGAAAGCATACATATATGTTATATCAGAGATAAAAGGATAATTATCCCAGTTTGAAAGCACTTCTAAAGTTTGAGAATGAAAGATTCAAAATCTTAATGAGCTATAGATCTGAGAAAGT